>BQNB010003558.1:0-104429 GCA_026074375.1 Tanacetum coccineum
ACTTTTGACAGGGTAATAACTAAATAGCATAATGACTTGAACTAGTCATGTCATGTGAGTTTCAAGTTACACATTCTTTCTGAAGACCTTGAATATTGAACACATGTAAATAGTCATAAACCCGATAAACATAAGAAGTGATGAAAGTAATGAACCGGCCGTAATTAGTATATAATTGAAAATAGTCAAATTTCCTTATAAATATCTTCAAACGTTGACAATTGTAAATCAAACAAAAGGTACAAACCACACAAACACACCATCGATTGCTTCAATTCTTATGAGAAAGGGGAGCTGTATTGTTCTATAAATATTTGTTTTACCACATTGTATATACTTAATTATAGTAGCGATGACACTTCCAAGCCATACCCATTATTTTGCAAGAAATTAAGCATCCATGCATGCAACATATCTTCCAAAGAAAGAAGAAAAAAACTGTGTTATTTAGTTTATATGATTACCAAACCTGACAACATTTTCCAATATCATTTCAGTTCGTGTTTTGATATTTTTCACCGTTGAAAATTAACTGTTTTTTACAGTTATTAAACTGTTTCCTATAACCGCCTTTTAACTGCCCATTTTTGCCTGCGGATTGGGATACCCAGGGATTGGGTTCGGCCCATATGCTCCCCGTAAATCACTATCGCTGTGTCTTTAATGTCTTGCAGTTTCGTTATTGATTCCCTTGTTTTTTTTTTGATCACCTTTTGAAATAATAGTGCTCCAAAAGTGTGCTTGACGTAGGCTTTCTTCCTTTATTTTTCCTCGACTTGTTGGTCTTCCATAACTTAGTTATCATAGTCTATCATGTCCTCCTTCATCTTCCTCTAATATATATTTCTCCATACTTATGAGTCTTCAATGATCTTAGTTCTTAGCAAACCAAATACTTTCAATTTGGTTCAATCATTTCCCATAAACCTTTGCTTCTAGAATGGATTTGCATTCGAATTGTCCCCATGTTGTGTAGTTTGCCTATAGGGCATTGAAAATGGGTTGTTGACCCAATTTTGTTTATCTTAGAAGTATTATCTTTTTCAGACATTTTTTAAAAATTTGATTATTTGAATCTGATATAATATTCTTATAAAACCTTTGAAAACTTTGTTAATTCTTTAAAAACTTAATAATGTAAATCTTAAAATCTTTTAAACTTTAAATTTTTATAAAGCCTTAAATCTTAGAACTTTTAATCTTTTTTTTAATCTTAAAAAACCTTAATCCTTTATATATTACTTATCATAAACCAAATAAGTAAAATCTTAAAAAAACTTTCTTATCGTAAGCCAAATAAGAAGTCTTGAAATTTTCTTATCATAAACCAAATAAGAAGTTTTGAAATTTTCTTATCATAAACCAAATAAGAAGTTTTGAAACTTTAAACCGAATAATCTAAGGTTAATTACTCCTTAAAAAAATTATTCTCTCGATATAGTAGGCAATGTAATTTTTTTAGACTACTATATTTTCTATCTTCGGGTTTTAGGCAAAGTTACAATCTTAATATCTAAGGGGTAACTTATGTAATAGCCTAAAACTAAATATCTATATATCTAAAATTGATATATAAAAATTGAAAAGTGGAGGGGTGGTTTCGGTTTATATGCAAAACCTGTTAGGGTTAATAGTTAACCCGGTGTCCCATTTTTATTTTGTCCGCCTCTTTCTCTGTTTGTGGAGTTCGTCTCCTTGAGGCTTGGTTCTCTCTGCTTCTCTTGTCCGGTGGTTTTTTATCCGCCGACTGAGATGAAGATTGTAATCGCTCTTCTCTTTCTTCTTGTGTTCGTAACCACGGGCTCCCTGATTTGTTCGTGTGAAAACTAGGGTTTCGAAAATTGGGGAGGGAGCTTGCCTAAAAACCGCGTTTAATATGGGTTTTCTTTGGATATACCGTGAATCAACTGATGATTCACTCGGAATACTCGTTAATAGCGAATATTCTTCAACGAGGTGTGTTTGTTCCTTCTTGATGTTTGTGATTTCTGTCCGGTTTTTGTGGATGAACTTTCGATATCCAAGCGTTTGGTTTATAATTTCTGTTTCGAATTGAAAAAGTGCATAACTTTTTGATTTTTCGGGTTATAATTTTTCGGATTATTGTTTTGATAAGTTTGCAGGGATGAAAACCCTTTTGTTGCTAGTTGTTCTTTACACTCAGGTAGCCAAGTGTTGGGGTTCCTCTTTTTTCGAAGATTTGTTTAACACAAAGATGATTTTCTTGATTTGTGTTTTCTTGATTTGCAAATGTTTTCTGGAAAGATTTTGGTTGCGGTTGTTTTTGTTCGAAACTGGAACACAAAAATGGTATATGATGACTCTTGCGTATAGGATGAACTGCTATGTACCAATTGTTGGCCATTTTCTATGGATTTTAATCATTCAATATACCAGAAACAAGGAAAAATCTGATTTTCTTATTAATCATCATCATGGACATCATACATTTTGTTCTTGAAATTGTTCCTTATTTATACAAAGTGAAAGGGTGTGTGATCAACATCGTGTTGGTCGTTATAAACCAAAGGTTGTGCCCCTGTTGAAAATAATGTTTTTTACATTTATTAAACTGGTTGCCAATAACCGCTTTTAACTGCCCTTTTTTGGCCTGCGGATTGAGATTAAGGATTGGTTTCGGCCCAATAACCAATGTATTACTTAATCTATGTAGCGATGACACTTCCAGCCACTTCCCATTATTTTGCCATAAGAAATTAAGCATCCATGCTTGCACATATCTTCCCAAGAAAGAAGAAAAAAACTGTGGTTATTTAGTTTATTATATTATTTACCAATCCTGGCAACATTTTCCAATCTCATTTTAGTTCGTGTTTTCTGATATTTTTCATAATCAAGAAGATCCTCTAACAACTTATCATCCAAGCATTCAAACTCGAACACTTCACGAGACCCCATAGACGATGAAGAGGCATTACCACCCATAGTGGAAGCATTAATGTAAGCAGCAGCCGAAAATGTTGGTGGGTGTTCAGCAGGAAAGTTCAAAACCGCCATATGACCTCTCATATTATAGGCCGCCCGATCATAAGCTCGGGCCGCCTCCTCAGCAGTAGCAAATGTCCCAAGCCAAACCCGAACACCTTGTTTGTTTTGGTCACGAATTTCAGCTGCATACTTCCCCGATGGACGACGCCTCACCCCCCTATAACGAACCTCATCATGGACACCACTAGTGTCCTTATGGTGTATTTTGGAAGAGCCACCACCTTGGTCCATTAATCTTGATTGTTTTGTTTGTTATGCATGTGATTAAAGAAGGTAGTGTGGCATTTATAGTTGAGTGAAACTGTTTCAGTAACTTGAAAATATTATGAAAAGACTAAAAGGATACCTGAAATTGGAAATTTGGAATTTGTACGGTAAGACATTTGTGGTCCAAAATTGTGTGGAATCAATAGTTTAAGGTGGGAGTAAAGAAATATTGTTCCCTGCGCATCTACTTATATATAACATATTCACACACGAAAACATGCAAAGCATACACACTTTTAAAAATGTTTTATAGTTGACGGGAAAGATATACCGGGACTCGGTTCAATGGTTATTCAGAGCATTTTGAAAGGTACACAATTAGTACCTCAACTAATTATTATTCCACTATCTTCAAAATATTAACAAAGTTCATAGAAAGGAAAAAAGGCGAGTTATGATTGAATACGTCTTGTTCATTTTGACGATTGTACAATCTAGTAGTTATATCTGATTTAGTAAATCGTTAGATTATGTTGGCGATCATGATTAGAGCAAGAAATAAAGCAAAATATATATACTCAGTTTTAGTGGTCTAGTATAAGGTTATTTTTAGTTGAAGAAAAGCATTTATGTTATTCACAAGATGTTTTTTTTGTGAAAAAGAGAACTTTTATTAATAAAAATGAAGATACAACTTTAACAAATATAGGAAGTAGACATGCCTACAATCCTGATACAGAGAAAGAAAATACCACAAATTATATTATACACTGACATAACAACAAGGACCTCTGATACTTCATTATCTCTGGTATTTCTATTCTTTATATCTCTATTCTTTATATCTCTGACATTTATCCCAAACACCAAATACCATAGCCTCTTGACTACATTTCCTTATTCTAGAATCACCCATACCATTCAACCCACATCCACAATGGTACAGGCTATCCAAATCAAGGCATCATCAAGAAGGTTATAGCACCCATTCACACTGAATTAAGGGGCTATACCTTATCTAGCTACATTTCTCAATCCATTAACCCCATAGACCCCACAGCAGCTACACCTCACTATAAGGATCAAAGGGATAAAGAGAAAGGGCATCACTAGAAAAGGAACACTCACCCTTAACCAGATCCATGAAACCTCCTATGGCAATGCATTGAGAGAACCAAGAAGTGTCATCTTACACCACTCTCTATTCCTCTCAACATGCACTGCCCTCCCAAGTCATTTACCCTTCACAATTTTTGTAAGTGTTCAAATCGCTTATTCCCGACAGATTCTCCATAAAATAAAAATTCATTAAACAAATGATCCTTTAGACCTTGAATCCCCAAATCTAACCCGAAGACCTCCCAACATGCGCACCCTTAATGGTCCCTGTGGTTTGTCCAAAATTGCAATATCGTCCCTGAAAGTTAAAATTTGCATGGATAGTCCTTGACTTTGCAAAAGAATTTCACCTGTGGTCCTTTTCTGCAAAGTTTAGAGTTGCATGGATAGTCCCTAAAGTTAATACGAGGGACCACGAGTGAAATTCTTTTGCAAAGTTATGAACTATCCATGCAACTTTTAACTTTTAGGGACGATAGATGCAATTTTAGACAAACCACAGGGACCATCCAAGTAATTAACTCTTAATTGAGTTTTCACTTATTTAGAAATTTAGATTTCCGAGTTTAGTATTGTGAAGGTTTTACCAATGCATTTGTTCTGTATTACCCTTCTTGTCTTTAAATTTATATCCTCTCCCAAATCCAATATATAAACACACATCCGTTTCTGTTTCAAGTTTGATTGTCGGCTTTGGATGGTGGTCTAGAGGATTTCTTTTGTCTCCCACCTCTTTCCTCCAAATTTCATAGTTCTCAAAAAGTTTTAAGCTTTTCGAGAAAGTTAAGGCATTTTTGTAAGGGTCAAGGTCAACTCGTGTCCTGTTAGAAATTGGGTTAGGGTGTATGATGATAATCTCAGATATCTTGCTTGAATCGTATTGAGTTCACTTTCCGTATAAAGTATTTCGACCATTTATGTGCATGGGTATCACGAAATCTTTAAGGGGATAATTCAAGAACACTTTGATTCTAGGCACAAGAGATCAAAGCAAGAACAGAGAGGATTTGTATGTTTTTCGTATGTTAAATGAGACAATATATGTTTGTTATATAACAAACAGCTTGAACCCGCAAGGGGGCGCGACCCCCTTGACCCCCGCATTTTCTGTCATGGTCGAGTTCATATTAGCTCAACGAGTATGCACTTCACACTTTCCTAACTCGTATCCGAACCGAATATGAAATCTCATCGGTCTCTAGTAAATCGCAATTACCTAAAATAGTTGATGACACTAAAATCACCAACAAATCCCCCCTCCCCCAATTTAGTGTAATCCTTGATTTACTAAAATATATATAAGAATATATATATACAAGTATATAAAACAAACAAATGCATAAATGCAAATGTCTTGCGATCATCTTAGTATAATACACATTCTAAATACTCGAGAATCAGGGTGTCGTAATGATTGAACCCGTCAACCCATTTGAATACCTGAGATCGAGCGTTCGTAGTGATTTTGTAAATAGATTAAAATGACAAAACAAGAAATAACAAGAAGCGAAATTACGGGTTTCCAAACAATGAGGAAAAAGCGTGTTTATCTAGTTCTTCATTTACTTATGCTATTAACATGACTTGATTTGTGTAATGCTTAACTCATAACTTAATTAGTGAATCTAGGGTAATTAGGACCTAGTTTTGATCGGTAAGATCTTAACCTATGTCTAATAAGTTATTAGTTTGATTATTCATGGATATTATTAGTTCACTAAAAATACATGCATTACGATCATCAACTAATTATTGTGATTCGCTTGTGATACTAAATAATGTTGGGTTTTTACAACTATTAACCATTAAAGATCATGAGTACGCAGCGGAAAAGATAGATCACATATAGAATATGTGATTAACAAAGGGATCAAGAACGCGTACCTTTTAGCAATTAACGAATATGCCGTCTTGAATATACGCGTGTGTATAATTTAAATACCACGCGAAAACCACTCAAAATCTAAAGTAAGATCTCTCTACTTCGACACACACAATACGTTCTTAGCAAACAATTAAGTATGCTAGTAATAGTAGTGATAAAGCCACCAAACGCCTTCGACTCTTGAATCAATCAACACGAAAAACCCTTTAAGGGTTGTTTGGGTTCGATCGCAAAAACCAAAACCCTAGGGGTGTTTGGTTCGATCGCACGACACAAGGGAGGGAGAAGAAGAGAATTTAGGGATTTAGGTTTTCAAGTTATTAGAAAACTAAACACCATAATCCTCCTTATATAGCCAAGATATCTGGCTTGCAAGTTATATAATTCCACCTCCTCGTGAGAATAGGAAATTATTGGCTAAAGGAAAAAAGAAATAATTCTCATACTTTCTTTTTTCTTTTTTCTCCATAATTGCATATTAGTCATTCCTTTAACTATTAATAAACCTGCTCAATCTACCAACTGCATAAGCAATATCAGGTCTAGTGCTCATCATAGCATATATCAAACAGCCAATGGCTCTTGAGTATTCGAGCTGATCCACAGGTTTACCTGTATTTTGCATAAGCTTTTCTACCGGATCCATGGGAGTACTCACCGAAGAACAAATTTCACGATTGAATTTCTTGAGTATTTTCTCAATATAGTGAGATTGTGTAATTACAATCCCTTTATTACTTACGTTTAATCTTATTACAAGAATAACCGTATGCTTCATCCCATATTCTCTCTGGAAATCTTTGATGAAAAAACTTTCTTAGTTTTATCCTCCTTGAATTTTAATCAATGCCAAATATAAACATAATGTCATCAACATATAGCACTTTAACACTTTAATCGGAGCCATCAATTTGTTATATACAAATTTGTCAGATTTGTTTTGGAGAAAACCTTTGGACAACACAACCTCATCAAACTTGTATTGCACTGCTTAGATGCTGTTCAAGCCTATACACATGTCTTGGACCAGCTTTACACACCGTATGATCATTACACTGGCATAACAATCTTCCGAGTTGTTCATATACACTTCTTCTTCCAAATCACCATTTAAAAATGTTGTTTTTACATCCATTTGATGGATCATTAGATTGTGAATAACTGTTAAAGCTAACTGTGGAAAACTAGAAGGGGAGGTTGAATAGTTTTAGATAATTAAAATTTAATCTAATTGTTTGGTTATTATAGATTTATTGGTTATGACAATTTGTAATTATAAAACATAAATCATAATGTATAAAGGATATAAGACACATATATTGTAAAATATATGATGTATCTAAACACACAACAAATATGGAAGATAGCTAAAGAGATAAAGAGATGGAGGGTTGCTTCTAGTGAGAGAAAGTAAAGAGAGAAACTTAGATTATGAAATGTAAGAAATGAAACAACCAACACCCTCTCCAAGCTATGGAGAGGGTACTTATATCCTTAGAGTGGTCGGCCATGGGCCTTGGCTTTCATGGGCTTTCCATAGGCTTTGGCCTAACTAGCTTACTAAGGTTCCAAATATTATACTACGAGCTATCTAACGATATATTGGTAGTGACCGATACTTTTCGTATTTCTAACAATCTCCCCCAAAGGGAGGTCACTCCAATTTACAAAAACTTAAAACCTAGCATACTATGCATGTCTTCAGACTTGTGCTCGTAGTCTTTAACCTTCAATCTTTAACTTGTGATATGTTGTAGTGATCTTTGACTCTAGGCTTGAGCTTATTCCTTTAAGCTTGACTTGCATGTGATCTTTAGCTTCTTGAGATCATCAACCAAACATAATCTCTAATCATCATCTTGTGATCTTTTGCCATCTTGTGTACTTGTGACCTTCGGGCCGACATGCTCATACTTTTCTTGTTCTTTATCTTGAAAGCTTGAATAAGCCATCTTTTTTGAAGTTATTTAACTTTAACACTTCGTCAATTCAAGAAAGACGTGCGGTATCATAGTAGCAGAAATTTCTTGAAATTCTTTAACTTTAATACTTCGTCACTTCAAAATAGATGCACGGTATCAGAGTAGCGAAAGTCTTGAAACATGTACTTAAGCTTTCATAATGTCTTTACATATGTCGATCGAGTATGAGCATGTGACTATGAATCTTGACTTGTCTCGAACCAGCTGCGTCAACCTCGGGATTACCTCATGAATGGGTTAGTGATAAACATATATGGACGAAAGTGTCTTTGTTACTTCGCTTCGAATATGGTTGCAATAACCATGGTTCCCCGTTAATCGGTATAAATACTGCCTAGTGATCAGGTAGAATTCTGAGGAATCTCCTTGATAGGGTTTCGCAGCTGCACTAGCCGTTCTCATTACTAGAGCGTCTCAAAGCAGACAACACGATATGAGTGAACCAGTTAGACAAAGTCTGACCGATTGAATCAAATATTGATTTGAAAATCAAATCGACAGTGTCACTTGCTAAAGTGATATTACGACACTCCGAGAGTTTAAGCATTTCAATAATTTCTCAACCGTCAATTCATTAGTCTGGACGAATATATATCCAGTGTCACAAGTTTGTTTGATCATTATAGGATTCAAATTCACCTAACGCTAGAGCTTGTTTGATGTTGGCTCTGGATGATTTCCATCGTCATTGTGATTACATTTGTATCACTCTGATGTTCTGGCAAAATCACAAGGATAATACGTAGGAATCTTAAGATCTTTTACAGTGTATGAAAAACAAATATATTTGAAATAGTGTCTAGTGTGATTTTGGATGATATCTTTTGCTCTAGACTCGATAGTGCAATTTTTAGTTTTTGTAATTGGAGGCTGGTGCAGACTGCCAACCTTTTTTAATACAACTAAACTGGAGTGCGAAAGTCATAGTAATGTGTTGTAATTACGTTAGAAATATAAAACGAGAGTCTTTTGAGAGACCTGAGTGGCTAGTTCCGAGGGAGGTTTTGTCGCAATGAAGCACTGGTCCATGATGACTATCTTCAATACCAGATAACAGCTTAGTGTTTCTGATAGCATATGTATTGACCCGGTTATGCCTAATTGTAAGAGGGCTTATTCCTTTTCACAATTTATCTTAACTTGTATCTATCATTCTTCAAGCCCTTTAAAGCATTTACAAAGACTTCTTCACTTACAACCTGTTGGGTTTGTTCCAGTGTTAGCTCTATCTTAGTTTAATTTTTACCTTTTTTAACTTTGTTCGTACTTTGTTGTTTCTATTCATATGGGACTTCTATTATAAACTATTGGAATGGTCCCTGGGTAGATCCCTCCGGGTTTTTTTTATTTTGGGTTTCCGGGGTTTATTCGGTGGTTGGGAACAAAAACACCTATACCTAAAAACTCCTTATTAACAAAATTAAATTAAGTAATGGGTCGGTCTTTTTTTGGTGTTGATTCTCAGCCTTTTAAAAATAAAAAATTAAACCAAATTTGTAAAACATCGATAAGGTTACTTTGATTAAAAAATAAAAACTTCTTCGTACCTCACGTTGGTTTTCTTTTTCAGAAAAGCTCCCATTGCTTATGTGCAATAAGATAACCTAAATGGGTAGCACATACAAGGAAGAGAGTTCTCACATAAGTCTTTTATGATCCACAATTATACAAGGGTATATATTTTTTAATTATATTTTCTCATCTTATCATAAATGTCCAAATCACTTGATATTTTGGATATCAATTGATTCAATATATATATATATATATATATATATATATATATTATATATTATGATATATTATATTATTATATACTATCTGGGGAGAAAAATGTTTTGATTATATATAATAAGCATTATTAGGAAAATTTTAATGCTCCCCATCAATTTCTGAGAGTATTATATGGTGTTTGAGTATGTTAATTTGAATTTTTTTGAATTTACTAAAGAAATTCTTGAAAATTCGTACTCAAACACTATATACGCCTATTTTTAGTCTAACGCTACTTATTTACATATTCACAAGTTTTATAATTACTAGAGAATGACCTGAAATGATAAGAACAACATATGACAAAATCATATGGTTCGTTGAAGTAGTCGTAGGTTTCCCCGTGAATCTGCTCCACCAACAAACTTTTCTAAGCTCCTCATTAACCTTCTTTCTAGTAGCAGCTGATCGATAGCCTTGATCATGTGCGAGACCTCTTTCTGTCTAAACTACTCCATCTTCTCTTCAACAAGTAATCCATCTTTAGGTTTGAAGCAATATCATGAAGAACGGATCTAACAGATGTGAGCGTCCCGTCACTGAACTTGTAGAGTTTATCCGTGCGCATCAGCCTGTTTTTTTGTACTTGTATTCATAGATAATTCCTTGAGGATTGTTGTATGTAGTGTATGCAATTCTGTTAGAGTTGTCGGACCTGAATGTCTCTGGCTTGGTGATATTGAGCTTCTTTTGGTAGCTTTCGACTCCCAATTGAAGGTCTTTCACTCGCTTAAGAATGACAATACGTCTGGTTGTAGAGTTTCTTTTGAACCAAGAGAAGCAACAAATATTCAATATCGTGCAGGTGAAGTCTTGGAAAGTCACCTTCCTTGAATTTGTATAATTGTTGATATTCTCTTTCGATCTTCAATATCCTCAGATCATACCGTATTTAATAATTTACCACTTTATAATTTTACTTTGGTTACTGCTATAATTATTTTCGTGGAGTACACATCATGTTTGGACACCCTGTTGCTTGCGAATCCATGGAATCGTTGTCGTTTAGGACCCTAGTGAGAAATTCCCCAGTCAGAATATCTATCATAGGATACCTTTACCGGACTTCATAACGATGGAACCATGTCTTCAATGCCTTGAATATCATACTTAGCAGCCTTTGTTTTTGTTGTGGAAGTTGTATATTTCTTGCTTGAGCTTCCTCCCCTCAGATACTCGAGATCATTGTTGATGAAGTAGTCAACAAGAACAACTTGACGACCTCGATCCATAAACAACGGTAGAGGCTTGCTAAGGTCAAATGGATATTCCTTTCCTTCAGGGGCTATTTCAAGTCTCAGTCGATTCAATTAAATGCTCTTTATTAAACATTCTTCAATGTTATACTCGAGTTCTACATGACTTTTGCATGTCCCTTCGAGAAGATTAAAAACTGGTCCAACAAGATGATCTTGTGTTAGATTATCAATCTTAAGATGGTTCATGACATATGCTGAGAAGTCAATAGGAGTGCTCATAAGCTCGTCGAAAGAGAGAGGAGGTTTTTCTGCTTGAGCAATTTTGCTGATCTAGGTTTGAGGTGGCCTAAAGTCAACTAATTTTCCAACATTTCAATCCGAATCTGGATTCAGAGGCCTTTCAGGTTTCTTGAACCAGTCATGCTTTGGAGCAGCCTCGACATTGGGTTGATCATCAGTATTACCCATGTCTTATCCTTGATTCTGTTTCACTTCTATGTCATCAACTATATGAATTTGCTCCTCTGCTTGAGCAGACTTGCCAGATGATTTAGGTTGAGAGTGTGTGGTGCCTTTGGATGAACTTGTTGACTTTGATTCCTTTGATTTTGAACCTTTTGTCGATTCAGCATCCTTGCTTGTCTTCCGTCCTTTCATCCCTTGGTCTAATCCAGCAGGAGGGTCTTCATCTTTATCCTTGTCTTCATGGCCTCTTTTCAATGATACATCTTTACCATATACCAGGAAGAGATATTTATCAATGTTGTACGAATTGACCAATGCTTTGTAGAGTTCCTTGTGTTTATCAGCTGTAAGATTCGACTGACTCTTTTCCATCTTGACAATCATGATCTTCTTTAACTCGAACTCTGTCAGCGACGCTTCAGCCTCATATGTAGATTGCGGTTGAGAAGAAGATTTAGCTAGAAAAACATCTTCGAGTGATTCAGTGTTGGTGCTTTTAATCACAGGAGTCGCGAATCTGACTAATGCCTTTGGTAGAATCTGAGGTAGTTGAGTCTTGACTTCATCGTTGATGACATCTTTCACTGATTTCTCAATGAGATTTATGTATCTCTTCTTCTCAGCTTGAGCTTCCTTCTCAAATTCTGTAGTGTATGACCGAAGAGCCTTTTGAATATAATCTTCAAGTCTTGTGCCAAGATGGGCATCCACCATTGCAGGAATTTTTAATTTTATAGTTGTGAGGAGTTGAGCAGATTGGTCAGCTTGTTTGAGTTCATACATCCCCTTTTCCAAGTTGGAAACTCTTTGATTGAATTCAAATAAGGATGAAAAGTTTGGAAGTACACGGATTATGGTTGTAGTTGGTATAGGAGTTGGTGTGGGAGTTGGTGTTGATTGATGTGGAGGAGGAATGAATGGAGGAATAGGTAGAAGAATGGTTGTTGCAGCAGTTGTTAAGGTTTTAGGGATTACCGTTACAGGTATGGTGAAAAGTGAGGGTGTCTGATTACTTGGTTCTTTATGACGAACATCAACATTCATCATGGAAATGATTTCAATGTCAGCTGGTGGAACGTTATCCAAGTTTAGAAATTAAGTGGCAAAGTCGAATGAGACAGAAGAACTTTGCAGTGGAACTTCAGTTTTCTGTGAGACATGAGCAGTTGTGAGTGTTACATGTGCATCATCCTCGACTTGATCATATGTAGTCTCTTGAGTAACATCATCATGACCAGCATCAGTCATCTCTGCGTCTCCTTTCCCTTCTTCTCTATGCTCTACATCTTTCAACTTTACGTTCACATCTTTATACAATTCCTCATCAACTGCGATATTACTTTTTCATCCCCCATATTCTTTTCGCACAGTGGATTCATTAGCTTTAATGGAAGTACGCACATAGGTCATTATTCATATTCTTCTTCTATATCATCATCGTTCTGATTAAGATTAGGATTCTCATCTTCATCAGATTCAGTCCTTTCACTCTCACTTTCATTATCACCACCATCGTCATCACTGTCATCTTCATTACCATCATCATCACTTACATCATCATCATTACTATCATCATCATCTCCACTTTCTCCTTACGACTTATCTTTACTTTCAGATTGATCTTTGAGCACATCGGGAACCCCTGATACATACAGTTCCTTCATTTGTACCAGTTGTCTTGTCTTGAAGCTCATCAGGAACCTTTGGTTGAGAACCAACTCCATCACCTGAGCCACTTGCTTGATGAGAATGAGTTTCCCTTTTGCTCCGTTTAAGAACTTTCTTCATTTGAGCATCTTCTAGTAAAGCAGCTTCAGAAAGCAAATCAATGCCTTTGCTTCTATCAGTGGTTGCTGGTGCCTTCTTCTTCGACACAGACACACCAGGAGTGTCTCTGATTTGTACACCAGTTGACTGTTTTCTTGAAGGCTTCTTTAAAGAAACATCTTTCTTAGAAGGGTGTAGACTTCTTAGTAGGTTCAGGATGCTTAGCCCGCTTAGGCTTCTTTGCAGGTTCTTCTTCTAAGACAAGAGTCTGTTTCTTTGAAGGTGAAGAAATTTCTTAAACTTACTTGCTTTCTTGGGAGTAGCTTCTCCATTAGCAAAGGCAAGATAAATCTTATATTCTTTAGAATCTTGAATTGCTTGATTGATCATCTGTTCAGGAATCAGAGCTCCATACTTCTGATAATCTTCTGTTTTGGAGACATATTTTAATGTACCCAACAAGCTATTATCTCGGATTGTATGTAGATTTATCTTGTTCCTCATAGAGATGGTTTTATCTTTAGAGATGAAATGATTGATGATAACTTTAGTGAATCTTGGGTAGCCAATGTTCTCTTTACGTGCGGAACTTATATCTTTGTTGTCTACTTGAAACATAAAATCTTCCCACAGTAAATGTAACACCCCTAAAATCACAACGCAGCGGAATACAAGTTACAGAAAACGACTCTAAATGAGACTTTTTGAAAAGTAAACCATTCGATAATTTTTATAAAATATCATAGTTACAACAGGTCCCATTTGCAATGAAATAGAAAAAAAATTTAAAACGTTTGTCGAATGGTAAAATAAATTACAAAGCCTTCAAAAATATATCCGTGCGACTCGAATGCTCCCAATGCTCAGCTAGAATGCTCCCAATGCTCAGCTAGCAATATAATAACCTGAGAAAATACATGCAAAAACGTCAACAATAATGTTGGTGAATTCATAGGTTTAAGTAAAAACAGTATTGAAATAAATCAAGTAATATTTCAGTAAGAAAAGTAGCGTTACAACGTTTCAAAGTATTATTTCTGAAATCCAAGTAGTAATTCAATAAGTCAAGAAATGTTTAGTAGTGGACCACAAGGTTTAAGATCAGCCAGCGACAGTATTTCATAGTATCATTTAACATTACCGCATTGAGCTCATGACACCGAAACCTTGACGGTAATGCATATCATATGCATTCTTGTTTGCCCCTAAAGTAGGTATTATTGCCTTATACCTAGGATTCTCAATACAAATTGTCCGTTGATAGGTGGGGTGCTCGAAAGAATTCGATTCAGACCCCCGGACAGGGTTGTCAAACCCAATAGATCTATTAATTGTACTAGCGTTCACCCCTACAAGGTGACTAACGGTTCATGAAATTAGGGACTTTGGCAATAGCGACTCATGCAGATAATTTCATAATCGGGTCAGGCATACCCTTCAAGCACTTGTGTCCCATTTAGAACAAATAATGTGTTCAAAACTCACAGTTTCATAAATAGATATTCAATGATCTCAAATTGTATTGTAAGCTAATCAAGCTTTTGTAGTTCATACGTAAACAACCATGTATCACACATTTATTAAAAGTCATGTAGTAAGCAAGTGAAAGCTTTAGTAAAAATAGTCATGTAACGCTTAAGTAGTAGAAATCAATAAGTTTTCTTAGTAAAACGAGCATGTATTCTCACCCCGAAAACAGTTTATGAAAACCATTAAAAGAGAAAAGGTGGGGCTATGAACTCACCGAGAAGCAATGAAGTAGTAAGTACTGAAGTTAGATCAAGGATAGCGTGAAACCACGGTCGCTTAATTATCACCTAGAAAGAATGGTGACTTAGTACATAGGAATAAAACGCACACGACGAAAACAACCAAAAGATACAATGAAGAAATCGTGATCATGATATGGCGTTCTAATTACTTTTAACGAAGTGAGGTTTATCCAAACATCCCTTTAGGACCTGATCTAATCAACCTCAAGTATAAACCCACTTATACCACTTATTTACCCATTTTATAAAATTCGTTATACTCGTTAAACCGTTTAAAGCAATTCGACACTATACAATTCTGCACTTATGCCGACTTAATGGACCTATATCTCAAAATCCGTAATAGGTATAAACATGAGGTTATCGCCTCATTCAAGCTTAATGAACCTAGTTTACTGATGTTATCAACCAAACACTCCAATGTATCCAGACCTAAGTGAAATGACTAATTTACCCCTAAGTACACAATCTGAGTTTTGGAAACAATTTCGCGCTTTACCATTTTGATCATACCTCACAATCCGTAACTAGTTAGAACCCTATTCAAAAGCTCAAGTTTAAGTCTATTAATTAATATACACAACTTTTAGTTTCTAGAAAACACTTACTAGGCTCAAAAATTTCTAAGTTCTATTTCGTTGGGAAAATCTGGGCATAATTTCTAGTTAGTTTCGCCATTTTGATCGTAACTCATTCATCCGGAATGGTTACGGCTTTATCCAAAGACCACTTGTTACCTCATATATTGTAACCCTTCATCTATGTAAACAAAAACTAGTAGCATCCAAGTCAAATAAAAATTTGTTACAAGCCTAAACTATTGTATTACAAATTTTTGGGTACACACTAAGTTTGTTTCCACGGTTTTGGTCGTATCTCGACCATCCGAAAGAGTTGGAGATCCATCCAACTCACCACTAGGTCTGTGATATTAAACTAATCATTTATGTAAATTAACCAGTAGGATTTATTTAAGCCAAAAATTATTCTATATTATCAACAAACTATCGGCAATAACTAGATTCATATGTCTAGTTTTTGAATAGGTTCATAATTTGGGCGTAACTAACTCATTCGGAGGAGATACGACTCCATCCAATTCACCATATGAACCTGAGATTATAATCTCTATCTATTTATGTAAAGATACAATAGGCTTTAACAAAAAATATTCAATTAACACACAAACTATCTGCAAGTCACCCATTTGGACTAGTTTCACTCATTCGGCCGTAACTTGGTCATCCGGAGGACTTACGGCTCCATCCAATGCACCACATACACCTTGTATGTTTCTCTACCCAACAAAGTCATAAAATCTTAGACCTTAAGCCAAAAATTATTCAGTATCACACCAACAACCTGCTGTCCTAAATTATCAATCCCAATCCACTTCCAAAATCTAATCTAACCTAATTTATAACCATTTTAAGCTACTACCTATCGCCATATCACTTTCACAATCACCCAATAACATGCATGCATCATATTTTTTAGAAATCAAACAAATTAAATAAACCCATGAATTAAAAAAATAACAAATTAAACAAGAGATTAGTGGCTCTATTTTGCAACAATTAAAGGGAAAACAACGAAACATTTTATGTTGAATGTATTAGTTGGATGTGCTAGTGTATGAGTTTCTTGTTGGTTGAATGAAACTCTTCTTTTGTTAAATTGAATACAATGTGTTAACTTGAAAGATATTTGTCTTGCACTTGTACTTCTAACCTTGTTTTGTAGCACACAATTTTCGTAAGATCGATCCCTTGGTGCCCCGAACAAGGGGGAGCATACATCAAGGGGGAGTCTTGATATCGTCGATTTCTTTCTTCCTTCGACAACTCGACGATCATTCTTTTTGAATTCGACAAAAAGGGGGAGAAATGGAACATAACTCATTTAATAATTTGACATCTTTAATTTTATTTAAAATGATTTTATATTTTGTCATCATCAAAAAGGGGGAGATTGTTAATACAAATAATGTCTAAAAACGTTATTTATATTTTTCGACCTCTCAACGTTTTGATAATAACAAAATGTAAAAACGTTTACAATAAAAATAAACGTTTACAAATTATCAAATGTAAAATTCCATTTCTAAGATTAGTGATCACTTAAGGTATGAACAAACAAAATAATTAAGCATGATTAGTGATCAAGAAAATATTTTTCTCTTAATCCTCACTTTTAATTCTACAAAAGTATTTTCTCAAAAATACATTTACAAAATATTTTCTAATTAAAAGAAAAGTTTTATTAAAAACTTAAAATTTGAAATTCAAATTTTCCCCCCAAAATGGAAGGTTCCATAACAGATACAACCTTCACCACAAAAAGACAAAAAAAGGAGCAGAGTCTAGTGGCGGCCCCCTTATATATAAGGGACCGCCGGGACCGCCACCAGATGACCGTTGGGATTCCCTGCCTATAAATACTGCTCCATTCCCAGCAGAAAAACATTCCTCTTTGCACGAGATTTTTTAGTCTTTTTTTTCTCTCTCTAAACCTTCTTTCTCTCACTAAAACTCTTGATCACTAACATACTTAGATCTTGTTTCAAGTGATCTAATCTCTTCCTTCTCATTCAAGTGCAAGAGAAGAACACTCGTATTCGTCAAGAAACGAAGTGTTAATTAGTGATCTCTCCTCTTTTCTTCTAAGTACCAAACCTCTATTGTATTTATCTTGTGTATTTGTGTGATTCGGATATTGTGTAGATCCGATAGTGTAGATCTTGTGAGTGTGTATATCTTGTGAAGTGGTAGATTGGTTCTAGCTAAGATTAGGACTCGACATTTAGCTTAGTGTCGGAAAATAACGTAAGCGACGTGTAAACGGTTTTCTCCGCCTAAAGGGAGCTTGTTGACATAGTGAAATCTCAAGTCGGATACTCAGGGAGTGGAGTAGGGCGAAGAGGTGCTTCGTAGCTGAACCACTATAAAATCTCGGTGTCTTGGTTTGGTTGTTTCTTTCCTTATCTCTTTACATTATTATTGTTGTTATTTAGTCTTCGTTTAGATAGTTATTGCTTGTTCATATTGTGATTTGATTGAACATATAACTCGGATCTATACATTTTTGAAAGTAAACTTTTAAACCGTAAAACAAACGTGTAAACTATTCAACCTCCCCTTCTAGTTTCCACAATTGGTATCAGGAGCAAGGTCACTCAAGATTTTTAAAATATATTGTATTTTAAAGCTTGGATCGATCTATGGATTCCGAAAAATATCTAGAAGGGCAATCTATGCAAAGACCACCACTCTTTGAAAGCGATAGTTTTATTTATTGGAAAAATAGATTCGAGACATATGTTAAATCAAAAGATCTAGATATTTGGCATGTTATTACCAATGGTGATTTTCAACCTATTGTACAAAATCTGGAAACCAAATTAGATGAGGTTATCCCTTTTGAAAAACAAACCGATGATCTCAAAAAGAGACTTGCGAAAAATAATGAAGCCAAAATGGTTATTTACAATGCTTTGCCAAGAAAAGAATATGAAAGAATTTTCATGTGTAACACGGCAAAAGAAATTTGGAAAACTTTGTTAATCACCCATCAAGGTAATAGCCAAGTCAAAGATAATAAGATCGACCTTTTGGTTCAACAATATGAACAATTCGTCATTTCCGAAGACGAATCTATAGATAGTGCTTTTGCTAGATTTAATACTATTATTACTAGTCTTAAAGCTCTTGATGAAGGTTATTCTAGTAAGAACTACGTAAGGAAGTTTCTTAGGGCTCTACATCCTAAATGGAGAGCAAAGGTCACGGCGATTGAAGAGTCGAAAGACTTAACGTCACTATCTCTTGATGAACTTATCGGGAACCTCAAAGTTTACGAAATGATCATCAAGAAAGATTCCAAAATAGTCAAAGCAAAAGTTGAAAGGAAATCTATTGCTTTAAAGGCTAAGAAAGAATCTAGTGATGAAGAGTGTTCGACTTCCGGTAGTGAAGACGAAGAGTACGCCATGGCGGTAAGAGACTTCAAGAAGTTCTTTAAAAGAAGAGGTAGATTCGTGAGGCAACCTCAGAACGACAAAAAGACGTTCCAAAGAAGCCGTGATGACAAGAACGGTAAAAGTGATAGAAAATGCTTTAGATGCGGCGATCCGAATCATCTTATTGGAGAATGTCCAAAACCACTGAAAGATAAGAACCAAAGAGCTTTTGTCGGAGGCTCTTGGAGCGATAGTGATGAAGAAGATGATGAGAAGGTCAAAGATGAAACGTGTCTTGTAGTTCATGCATCAAGTGAGGTATGTTTCGAATCCTCCTACTTTAGTGATGAAAATTCATCAATTGATGATTTAGCTTTAGACATACTCTTTAAACATTTGTATACCTCTCTATTAACTTTTACAAGTGTCCACAAGCCAAAAATAATTCATAATAGATCCATCTAACTACTGTTGCAAAACTGTCCCCAATCAGTTTATCAAATCTTACTCCTCACAAGTTTTTATCTCACTAAAAATATATACAATGCCATACCATTTTAATAAACACTCTTATAACACAGCAAAGATTATATTTTTCCAGAAAATATAAATCAAGAATACATTTACAAGAAAGAAAAACAAGGAAACCAAAAATAGTCTTACAAGACAATGAAAACTAATGAAAAATCAACACAACTTATACACCTTTTTCTCCAAATTTGACCCAACAACACCAATCAATAAACCTAACTAAACCAATGATCTTAGACCCTCAAACTCATTTTTACCCAAATTAAATAACCATTTATAACCATAAAATAAATCTTGCAAGAACTTTCAACAAAATCAACTAAAAATCAAAACAAAAACCAAGCTTAAAAATAACAAATAAACAACCCCAACATCATCAACATTCCATGCATAATCCCTTTAATATATTACTCTAGGTCAGCCCCTAATCTTCTTATAAAGGTGGTCTAGATGGTGTTTTTAACTATTAATAGAACTATACCAACAATGGAAGGTTTAAACTAGTGTAGAATTTAGCTATAAATTTTTTTGGCGGTGGTGGTGTCTTGGTGATGGTGTGGCCGTCCCTGGGAGAGGCAAGATAGAGGATAGATTGTTGGTGATATTAACTATGAGTAAATGAGAAGAATGTAGTGGTTTTGTTAAGGTTAAACATGCACTATAAGCAAGTATGGAAGAAATGATGTCATGTGTTGTTGTTGTTTAGTATGGTTTAGCCACCTCATGAAATGAGGTGGTTTTTCCAATAACTTAAATAGTTAGTGGTAATGTTTAGTATTTAGGGTATAAATTTAGAATAAGTGGGTAGTTTTAGGTCCAACGAGTATAGACGTCAAATATTACGAGAGTTAAGGCAGAACCACGAAGCAAAAACGATTAGGACAAAACAGTTCTATATCATTCGGAATACTTTTCTAGAAAATTTAAATTACGTAGGGCACAAGACGGATATTAATTCTAAACACAGCTCAAGTTTAGACTAAAAAGACGAATTACTAACCGAGTAAAATGGTAAAACGAAAACTTTTATTCAAGATAAAATTAAAGTGAAGTATGAGTTTAAATATTGACCTTGAAAACGTGAAATGTCACAACATCCACCCCTTAAGGAAGCGCAGTCCTGGTGCTCAATTCGCCTTATTCGTCACTGGTTTGCTTGCAAAGAGGTGAGGATACATACTCTTGAACTGGTCTTCTCGCTCCCACGTGAATTAAGGTTCTCGTCATGAATTCTAACAAACTTTGACGATAAGGGGGTAGCTTGTTGTTGAGTCAAAATGCGTCTAGTGGAACAACAAGGTTTTATTAGGTAAACATTCCTTTAGGTTCGAGACGTGAAAGGTGATATGGACTCCACTGAGTTTCTGCGGTAGTTTAAGTTCGTATGGCTTGCTAATCGTGTTCGAAGGGTTTAATAAAACAATTAAACAAGGTAGCAACTAATATTGAATAAATGATAGTCAAAGCATTAGATGTATGCAATGTTCATGGGTAAGGATCAATTGTTATGAAAATCCCAAATGAAAGGATTGAATACTTGTACTGATGAGAAAACAAGCGAAAACAAAGAATTAATATGTCATACCGAGGATCAAAGATGCATATGTCAAGTAAGGATAGTCAATAGTACCAATAAACAATGTGAACGAAGGAAATCAAGGAAAAGTACAAATCTCCAAAAGAAGTAGAGGGCAATGCAAAAAGATTAACCGAGTATAATAATTTGTGGACAGTGAGTTCTAAAAAGGAGAGATTAATTATTTTTATGAACAAAGCAGCAAACGAACATTAATCAATGCAACAAAAGAATGAATAGATCATGAAAGAAGAATGGTCATAGCATCGCAAGAGGAATAATTAAGAGTATATTAAGAAATAATAAAATATACCGCGAGCATGAAAAATATGAATATGTCAACCGCTTAAGAGAGCACTTACAAAGAACATATGTACAAATGTAATAATGATCAAAAGAATTAATATAAAGAATAATTCGCATAAGCAATTTACAAATTGAGTAAGTATGAAGGATCATTTGTACGAATAATCAAATAAACAAAGAATCAATTGATCATAATAAAGGTAGGATATAAGTAGATGTCAAGAATATCAAAACATAGTAATGGTAAGAAGAAATGAGCATGAAGAATTATGAAAGACTGTAGAGAGTCATTTACGAAATTAAGCGATGCAAACGAGAAAATTAATATCAATAGTTAAAGGAAGCACATATCTATAACAACCCACAATTTTCTCATATGTAATTATCCATCTATTAAATTAGATGCAATTTTTCTCAATGTAATTTCCATCTATTAAATTAGATGCAACCATTTTCATGGAAAGATTTTTGCTTTATTCAATCCATAATGTAACGTAACTTACATTACAAAAGTAAACGTGCTCACGCAACCTACTAATGCCAATTCCATCAACGTTTATGTCAAGTAAACATTCTAATATGTCAAGCAATATGTTTTAAACTCCATTTTTACCATACGTTATCTATTTAACGTACTATTCAAAACGTTATTATAAAACGGATTTTATACGTTAAACGTTTATATCAAAACCTCGATTATATGTAATGTTTACATACAAAATAAATGTACAAGCTTTCAAGGCATGTGTACAAGTGTATAATGCATAACATTCGAATATATTTTCCCTCCAAAACTAATGTACAACCCGATATAGCACACCATTCAAATGAACTTATTTCCTCTAATTTTCTAAGGCATTTCGTACAACCTTTCTAACACAACTTACAAGCTTCTTAAGCATCACATTTGAACATGTTTACCTTCCATAACTCCACACCACACTTGGCTAAACCCTAAACCCTAACCCGAAACCCTAATCACCCGATACCACTTAAACTAGTTCAAACCAAGCTAAAACCAAGCAACCACCCTTTCACCACCATGATGCACCACCTTGCCTACTACCTTTCTAAGCATCTTCATCACCTCCTTGTAAGCTGCTTGCACCCTTAAGCTCCAAGCAAAACACCTTGTCACCTACATGTATAACCGAACCCCTCTCCACCTCTCAACACCTCTCCAAGCTAGTCCTAGCTTCTAATAGTCATACCTAGCAAACCCTTGGCCACCACTCTTCATATCTTGGCCACCACTCCACACAACTTGGCCACTACTCTTCCTTGGCCTATATATATACACGAAACACATACATATTCACAAACACATAATTTTATCAAACACACTCACTTGCTCTTGACCTATTTTGAACCAAAGAAGAAAAAGAGAAGATCTTTAAGCCATTTAGAAGCCAAGCTAAGAAGGAAAGAAGTCCTTGATTCATCTCCTAAAGTTTCGGGTTATATTTTCTCATTTCGAACCATTTCATCCATTCGTGTACTAGTAAGCCTTTTCACTCGTTCAATAAGCTCTTGTATTGTTTTAGATCTTGTATAAACTTGTTATAACCATTTGATCAAGCTTAAAATCTTTTGAAAACTCCTAAACCTATTCGAGCCCTAAACGATCCATTTTTAAAACCTAATATATTCGAACCCTAAAATAAGCTAGCATAAGCTTATTCCTATCCTAATAAGCTCTTATCCATCTTTATAATCTTGTGAGACAAGCCCTTAAAACCTAAACCTATTCGTTTGTTTTTCCTAAAACAAACGCATGCTTAAAAACCCTAATAAGCTATTTTCATAAAGCCTAAACCCTAAAAGCCATAAGCTGATCTAATAAGTTATTCTATCATTTTTATAAACCTGAAAACAAACCCTAAAAGCTCAAACCCATCGGGTTAAGATTTTAAACCCAAATATGCCTATTTTAGATTTTTAAGCTCATAAGCTCTTTTATAAGCTACAAGCTCGTAAAACTTACTTATTTTAGCTTATAGTAATAAGCTATATGCTGCAAATTAATTTCAAGATTAAAATACAAAGTATATGGATTTTGGACTAGTAATGCAAATCGTATATGCATGAGGGGTATATATTGTAACTTTTGAAATTATTAAACTTTCGGGCCAAAAGTGTAATTATCCTAAAGTTAAAACCACAAGGGCCTATTTTGCCATATTTCTAAGTTAAGGGTTAAATGTTTAAAATATAATTAAAGGGTTAAAAGTGTAAATTAATATATACCAAGGGTATATATTATCATTTTCATATTCTCAAGGGTATAAAATGTAATATTTTTATATTAATTATAAAAATATATTTAAATATTATAAGACTCGATTTTATTAAAGCCCGACACATTTGTCGTTATCATTCGTCGATCGAAACACTATAAAATAATTATGTTATATATTTAACATAATTTATCATCCACTAGCTTTTGAAGAAACTTAAAAAGATAAAATCCTATCATTTAAACTATAACGTATCACGTTACTAGGGAATTTCATGTGAGGGGCTTTCATTTGGGTAGACATTTTGACGAGTTGCTGGATTTTAAGATTAAAGGTTATCCGTAGCTCCCAAACGTTTACTTGCATGACTTCTGGATTATAAATAGCCGAATCAGTTACGTTGTTTTCACAAACGAATAGAACCAAAATCATTTTACTTAAACGTATGAAGTAAAGTTTTGGAATATAATCAATCAAACTAAGACTTGACATATTACCTCAGGTTGCGTGACGAAGCTGTTTACTTCTACTTGATTTACTTTTGCCATCAATCAGATTTCCCTGTTAAGGTGAGTTCATAGTCCCACCTTTATATGTTTTTCCAAACCCCGTGGGGGGATACATGCTATAAACCATGACTACAAGTATTTTCCAACTGTATGCTATCTTGATATATTATTGCCTAAGTTTACTTCCACTGCCAATATCATTTAATCATGAACCATTAATCACTTGCGAGTGAACGCGAATATTGTGGATAGATCTATCGGGATTGACGAATCCTGTTTGTGTTTACCTGTACATGAGGTAATTAAACGCACTATATTTGAGAATAATGGGTAACTTTGGCAAGTTGCCTTTCCAAGAGGACATTTGTTCCTCAATAATATCACTGAGGTGATTTCCATGTTAATGTGTTGGTGTCATGAACTTAGGGCAATAATACTGTTTTCTATGATAATTGTAATTGCACAATTATTACCACTTATGATGACTTGTATTCAACCATTACATTTCAAACCTGTGAATTGCACTCAACCTTTATGTTGATCTTTTTAGCATGTTTATCTCAGGTAATTGAGCAATCTATGGCACGAAGTGGCATTGGACTTGAGGACGTCTAAATTTGTTATCATTCAAAATCTATGTTTTCATATGTATGTTGGGACCTCCTTTTGTAAAACTCTGAAATAATATTGAATGATAACTAAATTTTCCAAAACATCTCTCTTTGAGTCGTTTTCTATGATTATGACTGTTGATTCATGAAGTAACACCCCAAATTAGTTTTTGCTGCTATATGTCAAATAAAGGGGTGTTACATATTGAGACTTATAAGAAAACAATCCTAAGTACGGGTCAGAAGTCGAATACGTTGTATTCGTTTAACAAACACGCCGTATCGACCAACCTGACAATAAAGTTTAAATTGCATAAAAATAAAGACAGGATAACGTCCAGGTAGTCAATATGCCGTTTGGATATGCCGTATAGACAGTCTGGAAAGACAGACTCGATAAGAAAATTGAAAACGCATTTCGGGTTGTCTCCCGGCAAGCACTTTTGTTTACAGAAAAGTCTTTAAGTTAGACTTGCCCCAATTTGATCTCATCCTTATAAAACAACTTGGGGGTTGAATGAGATGCCAAACGGGACATATAGATTCTTAATTATAAAAATGAAGCATCCCTTTGTGAAAACTTGTCCGACTTATCACTTTGACGACTAGAATGAATTTATGTATTTTTGACGGTTTTGCTTTTATCGTCCTGATTTGTCTCTATGTGATGTGCGGAGGTCGTAAAGGGCTTCTACACGAAGTTTTACAACTCCCTAGTCAGTGTACCTAATCGTTGCAGTGTAGTATAAGCAAGACTCGGGGGTTGTTATTGTTCTCTAGGAGAATAGGTTGGGAAGGCTTGATCATGGTCTAATAGAATTCTAGGGGTTGAGAGAATATTCTTTTTGTGTTTTTATATTTTACTAAAAGCAGGTAAATATCATGACTTGAGAGGTTGGTTTGATTAACTAATTATAATCTATGCTACTGGTGATAACTTTATGATAAACAAATGTATTTACCTAATCATGCACTACTCCTCGGATTGCTTCTCCTAGATCCATTGCTTTGTCACACTTGTGATGATCTGTGTAAGTATTTCCTAGGTCATGAACGGATTACACGAACCCGCCGTCTATTTAATATTCCATTAAGGCAACACACAAGTAAGGTAGTATGAAGATTATTACAAGGCCCCTAAGAGTATATTAAATGCGTGTGAAATAACTTAAGAGGGATCAACCATATAATGGGTAAGGTAGTATGAAGACTGTTAGCGATGGTATCCTTTCTACACTACTCGTGTTTTCCTAGACATATCAACAGCGATACAGACAAAAGCTGGTTTTCTAAAGCCTAACGCGTACATTCATCAACAAGAAGCAACATCAAAAGATCTACAACCTAAGTTTCATGCTATCATAGATAAATACAAAGGAGGGTTTAGCCTCGTATGTTATAAAGAAAGCAAGAAGATAAATCAATCAAACAACACATAGACATATTGAATGATTAATGATAAATAACCTTACTTGATTAAAACATGGATTCAAGGTAGTACAATAGGGTTTTGAGGCCCTAAAAACGACCTACAAAGCTGCTAGAATGACTAGGGTTTGTCTCCCTAGGTTTATACAAAGTTACACACTTAAAACCACAAAAATAGTTTTATATTTATAGAGATATCGACGCGACGACGTCGCTTAGAAACCCTGACGTCGTCGCCACGTAGATGGTTCTAGATCCTCTTTAAGTCGGCCACGTCCTGACGCCGTCGCGAAATTCCTGACACCGTCACTAGATACATCATGACGGCGTTGCTTTATGCCTGCGACGCCGTCTCCAGCCACTGTATGCATAAATCTTCAAGAGATTTAGTGTAGGTCCGTAATCTTGTCCGTTTCTTCTCCAAATGAGCCCAAGTCATGTGTATTTCCTCCAAAAGCCATCAAAGTGCTAAAAACCTAAAAACAAATGATTAAGCACGTAATCTGGGCATATTTGCATGATTTAGGGGGTTAAATGACCCCGAAATAGTGTATAAAATGACACCTCATCACTATGTTTTTATCAAACTCAATGGGAGTGGTGTCATAGCTTATGCAAACAAAACTATCCATTAGTTTGATATCAATGTTTTCCAAACACAATTTAGTATTGATTTTAACATGGTCATTTACTGGTTCTAGTTTTAAATCATCGACAAGAATTAATTTATAAGAAAATGAATCCTTGTCGCATATAAAAGTATAATCTTCATCGTCGAAATCAGAAAATGATATACCAAAATCAAAATCAGTTTTAAATGCATTATAAATACTTACAGTTGGTTCAGGTAAAACATTCTCGTTTGATGTCAGTGCATCATCATAGACGACAGCTGGGTAATCTGATTCAAAATCTGTGAAAAAATCAAGATCATCACAATATATTTTACCGTACGTAGCAGTTTGCCAATTAAACATCCGACCACGCCTTTAAGCTTTTTCAGCTTGAAGTTTGATTTATTCCTCCATAGTGATGTTTGGATTGTCCATCATCAACCTGACTGAAATCACAATACAAAAACAGAAACACATACGAGAAAAACAAACAAGGAAGAAAACACACAGAAAAACTAAATTGGTCTAATTTACACTAATTCAAGGAGTTAAGTTAATCTAAGGTTAAAAACCAAAATATTAAATAAAAATAAAGATTAAACAATTTCACTCCCCGGCAACGGTGCCAAAAACTTGATGTGTCGTTGTGTAAAGGTAATTTTAAGTTATCAAGTTTTACATTTATATTTTGCCGACTTTACCTAAAACAAAATTTTAACGGGCAGTGTACCCGATCAGATGTAGCTTTGTTGGTAAATAGGGTGTCGATCACTAAGAGCGAGAACGTTAATCTATAGTTCTATCAATATTTTGGTTAACTAAACTAAGTTAATTTAAACTATGCTAATTCTAATCTATGTTAAACCTATGCTAAACCTATATTAATCCTAATTCTAACAGATAAAAGGGGGGAGGGGTGTTTCAGTCTGAGAGACTAGCACAGGTTTGGTGGTAACTTAGATCAATTTAAAACACAATAACACACGCAAGCAGATTAATCAAAAGATAGAAGAGCGGTCTAGTCAAATATAAGAAAACTATATTAACCATGATTAATCTAATTAAAATGTTGGTTTGTTTATTTAGTGCAATGAGTGTTTATCTCGAGGCGGCATATCATTCCAAGATTTAGGCGGTACTTCTTCCTAAAACCTAGACACGTAGAATTCTGTCACAATTAAACGCATCCGTATAAAGTATCCAATTTGCTGATTATAATCTATTTTAGGAGAATAATAATGGTGATCTTATTAAATCCTAGCTCATGGAGACTTTACCCACTTACTGCTTAATGACAATTTATATTCTAATAGCCCAGTGTCCAAGTCTTTACCAAAGGAATCAGTACGTTATTTGTTGATCCCAGGTCACCTGCTAGTCCAACTTGTTCGCATAAATCAATGGTAAAGATAGGGCATTAATTGTGATCCTATTGTTCTAGATATATAAATCACTATATGGAGAGCCATCCCGGCATCTAGCTAACTTGGTCGGTATCACTAGATCTAGTTGAATGATAGGTCGCATACAAAAGCACGTAAACAAGTATGAATTGATAAACATAAACAAGCAATCAACGATAAATTAAGCAATCGATATAAACAAACCAGATATTTAAATCTTCATAATCATGGATAATACCCAAGGGTATTAACCGTTAATCATTGTAATCATACAAGAATAATAATTCAACCAAGGTAAACTAACCGAGTTAAACGAAATGATACCAAAAATCGAACGATTACTAGAGTATAGGAGATTACAAGGTGTTTCCTATGAAATTAATAGCTTTGTTTAACCTCTTCTGCTCTTCTTGTCTTTTGAAAACCGACCTTTGTGGTTAGGGTATCGAAAATATGATCAAGCACACCTAAAACTCGTTTTTAGGTCTTCTATTTATAGTGTCTGGGATTTGGTCGATACGCCGTATTGGTTGAGGTCAATACGGCGTATCGGGGGTTTCTTGGAGTAGGGACCACGTTTAATATCTTCCAGAATATTTTATTACTATATCTTGGATACGGTATATAGAAATCTTCTGGATACGACGTATAGGACTTTGTTCTTCGTGGTTTCTTGTAAAGTGCATGCATAGATACGTTGTATCTTCCTTGATGGATACGGCGTATTGGATGCCAGAATAGTATTCTTTATTTTTCTTCGTTTAAACTCCAGAATGCGTGCCTTTTAGCTAATTGTTGCAATTCTCAAATATCACTACAAAAAAACAGCCTTTAATGACGAAAAATTAATGACGACATTTTATTTTCGTCACTAAAATGACCCGAAATTTAGTGACGGATGCATCTTTTGTCACTATATAGCTGTTAGTGACGAAACTTGTTCGTCATAGAGATCGTATGCTTAAATGACAAAATTATTCGTCACTCACTTGGGCAAATACATTTTCTCTTCTGTTATATAACACTAAAAAACTACAAGGACTGAAATTGATAAAATACCCAAGTAATTTAAAAACAACACACCCCCTTCTCTGTGATTTCACTCACAAACACACAACGAAAATCATTTCTCACACTGTAAACACACACTATAACCATTCTAATGATTCTCATATTTCACAATTCTGCCCTAATTTTTTCGAAGGTTATATCTTCTCTCTAAACCCTAATTATTACGAACTAATTTTATCTAATTTCAAAACACACACCGAATCTCATTTTTCACTATTTTGCCTTATTTTGCTAAGAGGTTTTCTTTAATTTCTAATTATTATGAGTTAATTTCATCTAATTTCGAAAATATTATGTTACTTGTATGAATTTGTTGTATAATTCGTATCTATTTGTGTTTAAACTACTTGTTTGAGTCAATGAACTTCAGGTTTATTTGATTTGATCATATCTTTGATTGCCGATAAGGTTTAGGGCTAAAATTGTGGTTATTTGATTGCTGGTTTGAGTTTAGAATGTGTAGGTTTAGCGGATTAGAATTTGATGAGGTTTAGTGGATCTGAATATTAGATATTAAAACATTGCTTACCAAGTGTTTGATAAAATGTCTTGCTCATATCTAGCAAAAACTAGTATAGATTGATGAACTTGCACAATGAAATAAGCAAATGAGTAAAGGTATAATCTTCCTGTATGTTGGATTCCTAAAAAGTAACTAGTTACGAATCGCCGTCCAACTCGTAGCACCGGTCTACGCGCTTCACGATTCAAGTAGTTAGTGATATTACCTCTTGTTACATAGGTCTCGAAGAGTATTGGTTTCGGATTGCCAGAGTAAATTATATTACTTTAGCACAAATCAGTATGTGTCTTGGTAAATTACATTGTCAAAAATCTATTGTGTTATGGTGTATCGAGCTGTTGAGTTATAATGAGTGACGGTTTTAGCGATTGTGTGAAAAGGGGATTTGTATGTAAAAAAAACTAAATTCATTGGAAAATGTTTGCAATTGAAGGAGTTGAGGTTCATGTCGCGTCTCATTTGCAGAGAAGTGAGTTTGAGAGTATTTGAGGGGTCGTGTCGGTTTTGAGATGATAGCGTGAAAGGGATATCCACACGCATCACCACCAATCTAAAAAACACCTTTCAATGAATCATTCTTCTCACATTAATTTTCAACACACCATAAAACACACTCTAGATCATTCTGCCACGTCAATTATCAACTGTATCTCTTTTTTCTTTATCAAGAGGGCACGCAAAAGTACCAAAACTTAACGTAGGCGTGAAAACATAAACAAGAGTAGTACTGTAGTAAATATCAGTAAGAAAAAGAGCCCATGGAATTACAGTGTTCTGTGTGTAAACATTTGGTAATTGAGAAATAATAAATTGGTTGTTTATGGACCCTTATTAACACCTGGTCAGATAATTAATCTACCTGTAGATGGTGAACTTTTTTTAATTAAGTGTTTATTTTACTTAATAATTCTAATGTTATATCGATTAGTATAAAAATGTTTTAGTACTTAGTTTATTAGTAGTAGTACAAGTAGATCACATTAATGATTTAGTAGTAGATCCATCCTATGATTAGCTAATCGAGCATTTCTGTCTTAATAAATGATTGTTTTTAAGTAAAAACTTAGATAACTTGATCTATAACTATACTTATTATTCCCAATAAAATTTATCTAATTACTACTGTTTTAATATATTGTTATTGCACTAATCTAATTCGGTCTTGCAAGGTGTCGTTTTTGCTGGAGTATTTATAGTAGAGGAGTGAGAATCCCGCGCTAGAGAGACTAGGTAACCTCTTCTAAACTGCTTGGATACAAAAACGCTTCAATACATCACCGTCTAAAGTGTAAGCTTATTTCAGCTTCATCTATGTAATCTCTTATTGCTCTGTCTCTACAAAAATTTGTTAGTGTTGGATGTATTAGAGTACGGCGGGTGGTTGGTGGGATTCATAATTGTGTATGCTTGTGCAATGATGTCTGTATTTAAGCTTGTTTAATTGCAATGTAAACAGATTGAAGCATGTAGGAATGCAACAAACTGAGTTTAATTCAATATAGTGATTTGTTATGCACATTCAAAGTGCATTAATTAACTTTTTACGTCGTAGGATCATATTTTCTATAAGTTCTATACATTAGTTATTTACAAACATATTGGTGGGTTGGCCCAGCCCAAATTCACCCGTTTTAACTCAAACACAAAATTACCCATTTTAACACTTGCCCGATCTACCCATTTGCCAAATCTAGCACTTAAACTTGTTTAGACATTGCGAGTAATCAAGCTGTATTTGGTGTCACATCACGGGAAGAGCATCAGGCGGGGGAAGCAAGTCATCCAAGAGTTATTGTAGGATCAGTGATTGCTGGTTGTGTGCTATCCGGCTTTGTTTTTTGCTTGATGGACTTGTTGCCTTTTCGCAAAAAGGGGGAGAGCTGGAATGCAGCCACCTAATGAGGCGTCACTTCCATGGTTGGTTGATTAGTAATCAGTTAAAAACCAGTATATAAATAGAGTTGCAAATTTTGTCTGAGATAAGTTATGATAGCTGATATTTGGTTTTACTCTTTATGAGATAAGTTAAACCACTAAAGAGTAAGCACAACTTCATTTGTGTAAATGGTAAACATTCAGTAAAACCTTCTGATTAAGCGTCGTTTAATGTATTGTAGCCTGTATTGGGCAGTCTGTTCGGGTACACTGTTTACCAGAATTTTACCAAGTGCTTCATGGTCACTATGATTTAAGAAGTTGTATTTCTGCTCGGAACTGTTTTCAGAGAGGCATTCTCTTTTGTTATGTAAAGATGAACCCTTTTTTTCTGGATTTACTTTTCTTAGTGACATAATATTGCAGTAAAACTAATGTTACCTTGTATCTGTTGTGGAGTATTTAATGTTTTGGAACGTATTATTAGTTTTAATTTCATTCTAGGTTCCTTTGTTAGTCTTACGGCTTAGGACTTTGTTGATGTAACCTTGTATCACTAAGATGAAAGGTGATTAACTGATTAACGAGGTTTTATGATTTTGCATGTAAGTATGCTATCTGCATTCTGCCATAATTGATTTTAGTTAGTATACGGCTATAAGGATCTGTGATTTCATGGTGGTTAGAATTGAGTTACATTTAATTGGTTTGGACTTTTGTGTGAAGAATAGCTGTCAATTATTCATTTATCATGTCAAGGGCTAGGCCGACTACTTTTAAACCTAGTGATCTTTCAAGCTTAGACTTCCAGTATTATTGTCAGTTAGTATAATATTCAATTTAGCTGTTAAAATGAATAATCTTTCGATTATATGACGTTATGTTATAATCTTCACTTTTGCTATAAAAGTCTTTCAATGTGTTTAGGTCATAGAACGGGTGGGTTGGTGGAGCTAGAAAAATATTGCACATGTTCACTTATAGAAAACAGTAAATCTTCACCTACTTACTACAAGATGTCTTGGTAAGTATTAACACCTACAGTTATGTACTAATTTTTCACTCGTTTAAAGCCTTGTGAATGGTTTATAAATAGTAGGTGGGAAAGCTAGACGTTAATTGTTTATTCATGTAAGTCTGATCCATGGGGGGGGGAAATACTGTTGGAGAAACAGTTAGTACACTAAATTTTGCAGAACGTGTGTCTACGGTTGAACTTGGGGCTGGTAAATCGAATAATGATGACGGGGATTTGAAGCAGTTAGGAAAGAGAAGGTGCATTCCTTAAGTACTTTAGCAAAGGAGGGAGGTGATTGCAAGATATTAATTTAGATGTGGTGGTGATGATGACGAAGTTGGTGACAGACAGTGAGTTCAGATAGCTGTCTGTCAGACGAAATATAGTTGATAGTGTTTGCGGCATCAAGCTCAAGAACCTAGTGCAGCGGAGTACAAAGAGCTCCATATAAGATGTACATTGATTATATACTCTAACGGAGTCGAATTAATTAGCCTAAAAACGTTATGGGTTAGGAATGGTTGATTAATCGCTTAGAGTGTAGCTAAATAGCTAAACCTTCTAAATCATTTTGTTCACTAAAAGAGACGTACCTATCATATAGACTCGCCATTGCTAAAATACTGCCATTTTTTAAGACAGAATACGTTATAAGCATTATTCCAAAATCAATGTTTATTTTATCTAAAATGTGAGATGAAGTTTAATAAGTTTCAAACCTGATATGGTGGTCTTGTTGACGTGTTAAATTTCACATACCTTATCTAAATAACAAAAAGTAACCTCATGATCAGAAATCGAAGGAGTTTTCACACAAGTTTACCAAGCATTACTTCTCATAACATTTGTGTATTATTAAAGTTAACTAATTTATCTCCCATTTGTAGCTTAAATCTTAAATTTTACCATTAACATGGCTAGTTCATCAACATCAACAAGACGAAAACTTGCTAGTGCTAGTCCATCAATGAGTATGTTCTGTTTCTTTGACAGTTCAAAAGCTTACGTGTCACGTTCATGAAACTTTTGGATGGTTTAATGGAAATTTCGGGACACTCACAACCGTCCCAATTCTTCTTGGTATTCGGTTTGATTCCAAATAGAAATCAAATTTAAGTAATAAATACTTCATTATTACTAGATTTCTGTATAAAAAGATAACTTTCCTTATGGTATTCTACAGGATAATCATTTTCTAGTGTTTGGTTATTATGATATGAAATGAAACACTTATGTTGCTTTGGATTATTGAAAAGAAAAAGAAGAGATGGAGAAACCCATGTTACCAGAAAACTTAAGCTGATGAAGTCAAATTGGATCGGTAAGTTATAAGGTTTTACTTTTCACATGCAACACAAGTTTCCTTTCTTACTTTTTCACATGCTTTGCATCTTCTCGAAAAGCTAATTGTTTTATTGATATCAATATTTAATCAGTTACCGACTAACTGAGAGCAGTTGTCAAAGATTGCATCTCACTGATCATGCTACAAGAAGAGTAGTTGATAGAGTATGCTGTATAGGTTTCGTGTTATGTACTAGGTTTATTGTTTATTGGTTCGGCTTTTTGTCGAGTATTCGAGCATTGTTTCGGTTTTCGTGATAAGTTAATATGTTTGACTTATTGCTTCAGTTCTCTAGATTTGAGTTCATTTGCATAAACATTTATGTAATGAACATTTTTTTTGTTATATGCTCATTTTTAGTGACGACCTATTTCGTCACTATTGGACGTTATAGTCCCGTTAGTATCCCGTTAGGTTCACCCAAATAATGACGCCTTTTTTTCGTCACTAATTTCATTAAATAGTGACGATTTTAGCCACTTTTGTGACGAAATTAAGTGAAGAAATGGGTTGTCACACACCCTTAAGTGACGACTTTAGTCTCCCCGCATTCAATTTATGTGTCAATATTTAATTTCGTAAATTAATATATTTGTGACGTTGGAGTTTTGTGTCGATACAATGACGACTGTTCATTTTCTCATTTTAACTGGTTTTGTGACGAATTTTCCTCTAATAGTGACGATTTTCCATTCGTCATTAAAGCCTTTTTTTCTTGTAGTGTATAAACGATTAAGTATCAATTCTTGCAATAATTCTACAAAATGGGTAATTTACATGAGATAAATGATGCTATAAAAGTGACGTTATTTGATGTCATCAAATATCCATCACTTGAATCCTGCTTGTCCTCAAGTAGTCTTTAGAAATTTATAAAAATATATCCTTAAGGATTTTTTCGTTAAACATTTATTTGATCAATTACTAGTACACAACCAAACACCTCACGAAATAGGTAGATGAAAACACTCAAATCACTCGACTAATCTATGTGGTAACATGTAACTAATTCGCTCAATTGCTCGGTCGTGACGAGTATTCTATCATAGGCTTGGCAAAGATACACATCTCCACTACTAAAGCTAAGGAGTAACAAGTTTATAAAGGTAAATTGGGTTTAAAAGGCTTAAAGGGTTTAATCACTTTTCCTAATCTCTATCGATACCAAAGAAGGCATCACTATACAGGGAACACTCACCATGTATAGTGAACATTTCATGAACTGTTCGGTAAAAAGTTCGTTTGTGTTCGTTTATTTATTAAATGAACGAGCATGAACAACATTTTGCGTTCGTTTAGTTAAATGAACGAACATGAACAAAATTCTCGTTCATTCATTTATGTTCGTGAACGTTGGATTATTCGTTCATATATGATCATATATCTATTTATGTTCTCGTCTATCGAATATTTTTATTAAATAATTTTAAAATTGTTTAACTTAAAGTAAGTATATTTATGTAAAGTTTATGTTTGTTTATATATGTTAATTTGTTTATGTTCGTTTAGTGTTTTAATGAACGAACACAAACGAGCATAAACTTCCTTATTTCTTAATAAACGAATATGAACAAGAAAATTCGTTCATTTAAGTGAAAGTGTCGGTTTATTTATCCGATTAAAATTAAACGAACGAACATGAACAAGAATGTGCTCGTTCATACTACCGGTTTATACCCAGGCCCATCCATTTTGCCACTTATACTGGCCAAACCCGAGCAGGGACGGATGTAGAGTATGATCTCGTCGAAAAATTTGAGAATTTAGTGTAATTTTTTTAAAATTTTAACCTTTTTTCGACCGTGCCCCCCGCTCAAATCTCAAATTGCCCCCACTCACATACTAAAACATAACATTTAACACTTTAAAACTTTATAAATCCTTCATCTCTAAGTAATAATACTCGATTTATCATTTCGATCACAGTTTTTTTTCCACATTTTGTTGTTATTGTCAAAAAAAAAAATTCCCCCCACATGCCATTTTTCTGGTTCGGTCACTGAACCCGAGTATAAACAGTTACGTTTCCCTCCGAAAAAACCACTGACGCTTCCACAAAACGAATATAGGGACTGTCACTCTCCTTAGTGTTTGTGCTCTTGATATTTGTTTCTAATTTCTAGTTTGTAATTACTTGCTTGTAAATTTTTGCTTTTTTTCCTTGGTCCACTATATTTGATCCCCTTGTTAATAGGATGCCTTAGTTTGTTTTTGGTTTTGTTGGTTGGAATATATTGCCTTTGAATTTTATTTTTTAATTTGATAGAAAAATGGTAGATAATATAATAAAGTTGATGGTAAACAGTGGCGGAGATAGGGAGGGGCAGGGGGCACTTGCCCTCTTTGCGAAAAAAATTGTAGTGTAGCCCCACCCCCCAACAACAACAATAAGAACCAATTTGTAATGTAGTTTCTAAAAATTATCGAAATGTGAATGTGCCTCCTCGAACTTAAATTTCTGGCTCCGCCACTAATGGTAAATGCTGCCATTTTGTGGGTTTCTATAGGGTGGGCTAAACACATCTTGACGGATCAAATTACTCAAATGTGTAGTATATCATATAAAATCATGAGAACTTTGGGTTGGCCATGGCCAACCCAACTCCCTACATAGCTCCCTCCCTGTAAACCAGGTTCGGAATAGCTTGTGTTTGGGACAACTTTTAATTTGATTGTTAAACAAGATTGTGCAGAATTTATATTCCTGTGCAAATTCATCTTTAAACGAGTTCTCTGCAAAATTTGCTAAAGATTGTTTCTCCAAACAGCCCCTTATAATTGTTTTTTCCAAACAACCTCTTAGTGTTGTTTCTGTCTATATACAACCCTTTAAAAGGTTTCTCTCCAAACAGCCCCTAGACCAGAATTTTAGAAAAATAATTTTGCACTTGTTTGCTATCCAAACAGCCCCTTAATAAGGCCTGTACAAACAGCCCCTAAACTAGTTTTCTTATATAACGTTTTTCTGCACTTTTGTTGTCCAAACAACCCTTAAGAAAGGTTATTTCAAACAGCCCCTTTTGGTCACATTCTGTCAAAACAGTTCTGTCCAAACATCCCTTTCGTTTCATATTTCGTCCAGAAAATACTTTTGACAAAACATATAAACACGTTCATTGTAGCACATGGTTAGTAAAACATGAATGGTTTGAAAAAAAAATGGACACATATCATTCATCAAATATGCTTCACAATAATGGTTCTGAAATCGTCGTTCATTAGACTTAAACAAGTCTAATGAGGTGTGATAGTCATGACTAGAACTCAATCAGGAATATAGAACTTATGATATATAGTCTCTCTAAAGTTGTAGGCATAACAACTTCATTAAGGCATAACTGTTAAAGCGAGAAATTTTTTCAAACTTGACATCAAAAAGTCATTTGTGACTATAGAGTAGTATTTTCTGTATTAGTTATGTTTTTATCTGTGAGCATTAAGGCTATAAAGATCTATAAGTTGCAGTGTTTTCTTTTCTTGATGTAAAATGTTCTTCATACTTGTCTACTTGTACACGAATATATAGAATTGCATACCATCCATAATTATTTCTAGTATAGTTATCCCAATCTGAAAGTGTTGCTAAGTTATTTGATTATACCTTTATCTTGGGTGGTTTTCGACTCGTTTGACCCGTCTCATTCATAGCTAATCTTTTTTGTATTCAACCGGTTTTACTTATAGTTTATACCATGTTAACTCATTCAGTATTTTAAATCTTTAAAAGTAGGTGGAGGCGGCTGTTGTTGTGAAGAACTCTTTTGTTTAGATTCCTACGTATAACCCCCAGATTAAGAAAAGAAATGTCTGACAATATACCATTTGAAATTCAAGTGGAAATCATAAAAAACTTCCCGATCATATCATTGATTCGATTCAGATCAGTCTCAAAACCATGGAGGTCTCTGATTGATAGCTTTGAATTTATCAGTGATTACAACGTCCGCCACACTCAGTCACAACAACATCTCTTCGTAAGTTACTTTGATTCAGATGCCAATGAGCGTAAACATGTTTCGATTGTAGATGATGATGTTTTCCCCAAAAACAAGTTTCCCCTTATTCCCCCAATGTCTGTTCAACTATTTAAATACGAAAAAATAGTTGGTTGCGCTCAAGGCCTGTTCTGCTTGTATGATTGCATTTTGAACGCGCATGACACTGCTAGTATCTGGAATCCTTATATAAGAAAATCAATTGATATTAATATCCCTGTTGTGAATCTGCCTTATATGTCAGATAGGTCTCCCCTTGATATTTTTTATGGCTTTGGGGTTTGTCCTATCACCAGTGACCCTAAGATAATCAAGATTACATATTTTTATCGCGAAGACCATGGTGACTATATAAATGACTGTACATGGCAAGTTGACGTTTTTGAATTAAGCACAGGGGATTGGAGTAGTGGAGTTATTGATTGGCCTTGTGGAAATTGTAGATTATCGTCGGATCAGGTAGACACAGTTGGGTTCATTCATTGGATTGCTGTTCAAGACAAGCCTGACCATATGTGGTAGAGTATCAACTAATTCTGTCATATGATATAACAAGTGGAAGTTTTATAAAAATAAGGCTCCCTGCTTGTTTAGAACAGGATCCGGATGTTTATATCTCTAAAGTAAGGGACTCTCTTGTTTTGGTTAGATCTCAGACACACGCCTGCTCTGTATGGATGATTGGGCCTGATGATAAGCAAATATTTAGAAAGCTATTCACTGTTGATAGTCGACCAGAAGCAACGATATTCAATGTACTTGGATTTAGTAACAGCGGTGAGCCTATATTTGCAAGGGTGTAAATGGTGAAAATAAGGATTCGCTTGTCGTGTTTGAGCCCAAGTCAAAGAATTTCAATCATATGGGAAAACGATATAGTTTCTCTGTGAGCTCCTACAAGGAATCACTACTCTTACTTGATCACTGAGATTATGACATTGATTTCGATATAAACTGTGGACACGGATAATGGCGATATTTCACAGTGTGGTAACTCAGAACAGTCGATCTTTGGAGCAGATAGTCAGAGTTAGTCATAGTAAGCATATAGATAGATGTCTGGTAAGCAGTGAGAATTTTTGTTATATTGGTTTTTTCCTTGTATGGATATTGTGCACAATTATCTTGTTGAAAGTCAAGCAAATTATATCAGATATGTGTTTAGTTCTTCTGGTTTGGCCGCAATTATGTTAGACTACACGAGATTTTCTGCTATGTCATGAGAGTACAACCTCGTAAATGCATTCAGATTTCCTCGTATTCTAAGAGTTTTTTTTGGTACATTTAACACGTTTGGTAACGTGACGTTAGATATCCAGAACAAACCGAGCTACACGTTTGAAACACATGTTCGAGTTGAAATTTTTCAAAAATATTGATATATGTTTCAAACATCATTTAAATGTGCCAAATCCTCGAAGACAATCCACAAAATGTTTACAAAATAATCCTCACACAATGATTTGTCAATTAAATGTGGAGGGTAAATAATAAGAAAGAAAGATTACGATGCAATATGATTGGACCAAAACACTTGTCAAATCATTGTGCGGATACTTTTTTTTTTTTGAACGGCAACTTTATAAGAAACCACTAGCAAGAAGCTAGACAAATTACAAAGAAATCAAATAAGGGTGCTGAAGCCAGCGATCCCAACTAAAAGTGCTTTTACCCCTTTAGTAATTTCTTTGTGTATGTAGCATTCATCAAAAACAAGTGTCATACAAGCTCTATTATAGGTAGTGGTCTTATGATAAATAATTATCTGCAGAATGTATAAAAAAAGGACCCAAACACAGCAATTATATATATGACAAAAAAGGTAATTAAATTTTGTAAAACTAAACATAGGTCATGACACCTAGATCCACACTTTGCAATACAAAAAGGGCTAGCGGCGCAGCTTGTTGCTCGTTTGCCTTCTCCTACTATGTAAATAATAATTCAACTGGTATTATATATTAAGACGTTTTTGGTTAAAAAAAAAAACATAGGTCCTCATTATAGTTAAATTGCGCTCTAATGAATAAAATTAATTGAGCTTTTAAAAATGCAAGCTTATAAATCGGAAGCTAATTCAGTTAGCTCCGACTAAATAGCTTGGTTGCTATAGCAAAATAGCAAAAGTCATCCTGCAATCAGTTGCAAGATATTAACACAATGCAACTCTCAAGAAACTATCATACACCAAAGGTTTATGCAGGTAATCTTTCAAGTGACCCATGATACTTCCATTGGGCATATAAAGGTAAGCAAGTAATCTTTCATCAGAATTCAGAAGTCAAACAACACCACTAAAAGTCATGACACCACTAAAAGTCATGACACAAGGATACCACCTCCTAATCTCAGCCCTTCACATGAGTCGCTACTAACTATCAGACCAATCACCTACCTTTCCAGTGGATCATAACCAGAAGAGAGACGGTCTACCAACAATAAAAGTGACAAGGAAGCTTTCATTTAACTAGTCGATGTAACTGCACTCTGAACCCATGCTCTGTACTAATCCACTGAAATGGGTGTGTTTACGGGTCATCTCAGGGCCACCAACTTTAACAGGTATTAAACATACATGTTACAACCCGGGTTCATACCTAAGTCGTCCAACACGACCATTTGGGCACATTTAGTAACACGGTTGACACATGTTGACCATGTATGATAAGCAAGACTCCTAGAAGGCTCATATCGAGCATAATTAATGACTAGAACGTGCTTGACAAACGGATGACAAGAGAGCATAAGAAATAAAGACAGTTTAGAACTATGGACATGCGTTTGAGGAGCAACTAGTAAGGATTAGCTAATGCGCCTTAAACATCAAAACAGCCATTGACTTTTAAGAGTCAAACTAACTAATTTTTTTCATCATAACTTGGTTAAAACCTATTCTCCTTTGTACAAAAATGTACTCACTTTAAACAATACAAGCACTATAATTTTGTGCAAAAAACTATCAAGAGCGCAGGGCTAAAAATTATCAAAATTTTTGGTTTGAGTGTCATTAAGTTTGACATTCAAAAAAGAAAGTCAACAATTTCCTCTCCACCGAGCCATAACTATTCCATTAGCCATACAAAGGTAAATAAGTAGTCTCTCATCAGAAAACAAAAAAAACCTCTTAAACCGAGCATCTCACACTAGCTTATATCCGTGTTAGAAAAACAGGATAAATTGGGCTATTTTTGTGCATTATACTATCCTATATTAGTATGTTCAAAAAAGGACTTGCATCTGCAAGTACAAGACCACAAGAGCATAACAAGGTTCACATGAGCATATGACATATGATAAAATCAGCATCATAGAAGGTTAAACATAAGCACGATTAATCTAATAACATGGTTGCTAAGCAAGAACAAACTTGATAAGCAAAAACTTAAAAAGAAGGATAAGATGCAGCATTGCACAACTTTAGCATAGATAGTTAAAATCTCCAAAATCAAAGTCACTTGGGAGCAACTACTTTCTAGGAATTCGGAATGCAATAAGCATTTCTAGACTAAACATGATTTCCTACTTCCTATCAATCTTCATTGTCAGACCAATCACTGTCAGTTGTATCATTCTCAGACTTATCATTGTCAGACAAATCAGGATACTTCATGTTTGATGGAAAAGTGAAACCTTTAGCTTCCAAACGAGCGAGAGTCTATAAACACAATATAGCAATGAGAATGGTGGAACACTTGTATGAATGCAAACCGCTATACTATTTATAATCAATAAAGTTCTCTAAAAGTTAAAAAAATAAATTGAAGGGAAATTACCTTTAAACAGTAACGTCCAATTTTAAGTTTTTTGACATGGCGAAGGCTTAGTATATGACCTTTAAGCATTTCTTCCCTCTCTTCGTTACTTGATGGGCCAGTCACCCAATAATCTAATTTAGCATCAACTAAAGAAGACACATTTAGCAACACAACCTTGGATGTCCTCAAATTTTCTTTGATAGTTAGTGAGGAAATATGAGGCGCATATATTTCGACAATATTTCCACGTTCACGGTATGCATTAACCGTCAATTTCTTAACACTCGGTGAGGTAATATCAATCCGCCCAAAACCAAAGCAACAAATCAACTCTAACTTTTCCAAAAGAGGACTTCCGGATAATATATTCTTAGCCAGATCTTCATCGAATTTTCCGAATGCAATATGCAACCTCTTTAAGTTACTCCAACTAATGACACCAATAGCATTATTAAATAAACAGCCACCCAATTCCAAACAATTAAAACTCGAGTTGACGAAAAAAAACTGATCTAACACAAACTCGGGTTTCAGATCATAGGGATTGACTAACAATAAACCAAGGTCTTGAACGTTGCACGTAACAGCGTAGCGAATCAACTCACTCACTATTGACTCATTGCAAATATCATAAGGCATACACAGTAAGAATTTGTTAAGCCTTGACAAGCCACGTTGACTCACGACTTTTTTGACGTACGAAATGAATTCGGGGATTCTTCGATCTACATCTTCAAGGTAATGTTTAAAAGTAAAATTAAGAATAGGAACTTGAGTCCAAAGATGTTTCCATCGTTTAGAGAGTATACATGTTCTGATAGCCTCTTTTGTGGAATTCAATCGAGAGATGATTTCAACAAGTGAGCCATCTGGTAACAAACTTATTCCATCTTCCATCATTTAAATGGCGGCGGCTATCCTCTCATTGCTGAACCAAAAACACAAATCATAAAATCGTGAAATGAAGTTTTCCTTTTTCCCCTCAAGTTTTAAAACTTATAATGAAAAATACTTTCTTGTCCATATATAGTTATTACAATTAGTATGCAACTGAATCAAGCAGAGCTTGATTTGGCTTGAAAAGCTCGAATAATTATACAAAACGTCAAAAAGATGATGACATAGTAGCAAAAACGTAACATTCATTCCAATATCACTCTCCTCCTAAGACATGCTAATCAACAATCATCCATAATTCACATGAGCCATACCACTAGTTTCATCATATTCACAAATATGAAAATAAATCGATTCAACAAAGCACAAACATAGAAACTAAGAAGATGAACTTGTACAGCTTATTAACTAAACCAGAACCACTTAATCCACTAATTGTACGTAACAGTAACACATATGATAGATTGAAACTACCATTGTTTACAAAAATGATCTTGGTGCTTTGCGACTTTGAGTTATGAATTTAGAACCATTTTACTGTCACATAACTTATAGTCACCTCAAAAAAAGTCCACACCTTCTCGGACTTACTGATGAACAATCGTCCATTGACATTAGCTCTTATTAAGAAGGAAGGGGGGGGGGGGGGGGGGGGGGGGGGGGGGGGGTTGTTAAAGCTTATTTTGTGGGCTTATGATGTTATTTGATTTCGGCATATATTTTATAAGCTCAAATTCTCCGGCTTATTACGAGACTTGGGGTGTATATAAGTTTATTACGATATAATAAGCTTATTTAATCTCATAAGTCTCAAGTTAATCCGGAAAATTTGAGCTTATGAAATATAAGCCGAAATCAGATTAGATCATAAGCCCACAAATAAGCTTAAACAAACACCCCGTAACTAAACCAAGGGGGTGTTTATTTAGAGAAATGATGGTGATGACTAAAAATATGCCTAACCGTATGTCTAAAATTGTGTGAAAATAATTTATTGGTCGGTGAAGAAGTGGGTCACTTTGCTGCAACCAACAAAATGCTGACACATCAGTTAATTAGGCATGTTTTTAGTCACCTTAATCATTGCTCGTTTGTTTAATTATTTATGTGGGCTTATGAGATTATCTGATTTCGGCTTATATTCCATATAAACCTCATCCGTTTACAAAGTAACAAGTCAAAACACTAATAGACAGATATTAGCTCCTTCTTAAGGCATACAACTAGTATGATCATATAGCAAAAAAAAAAAGATGAAAAAACACAAAGTAGCAAGAGAAACTTGTACAGCTTATTATTAACTAAACCAAACTACCGCATCAACAAGTTTAGTAGTAAATCTAAACATAAGCTATATATGAATTGATTATTTGGCACAAAAGTGAAGAAATTAGTACCAGTACGATGTACGATGATAAACAAAAAGTTTTAGCTGTCAAGGTCAAACCTAATACTGTATTTTGGTTTTCAAATTAGGGGTGTTTGGTTGTTTGGGTATGTTTGTAAAAATATGATTCTTTCACGAGTAAACTGCAAAAATCATCCCGTGGTTTGTACTTTTTGACACCAATCATCCCTAACCGATACTATTGGCAATAATCATCCTTAAGCGCTGAAATGTTCGGCAAAAATCATCCCTCACCACGAATTATGAAGGGTAATTATGTCATTTATAACACACAGGGATGATTTTTGCCAAAATATGTTTAAACCAAAGAGATGATTTTTGCAGTTTTACCCAAAAAAAAAAAAATATTCACAATTATAATTATTTTTTACTTTTTTCAATTAAATCATCACTTCATTATAATAATAGAATTTACAACAAATTATAGGGGAACGAAGATACTATCTGGGCCTTCACTCATTTGCGTCAAAGACGATATTATTATTATTATTATTATTATTATTATTATTATTTATTATAAATCACTTTATTAGAAATTTAAGGGATTTATAAAAAATTATTGGGAAGCCGAGATATTATCTAGGTCTTCACTCTTTGATGTGTGTGTTTATCTGACTGAGACTTTCGCCTTTGAAACAAACCATGATGGCTGATTGATGCGGCACAACGTAAACGTGTGAAGGTGGAACAAAATCAGTCATCCTGGTTTGTGTCAAAGGCGGAAGCCCCAGTCAGATAAACACACACATCAAAGAGTGACGGCCTAGATGATATCTCAGGTTCCTAATATTTTTTTGTAAAATAAAATAAGTAAATTACAAATAAAGTGATTTATAATAATAATAATAATGAAGTGATGTTTATAAAAAATAAAAATAATAATAATTGTAACATTAGTTTTTTTTAGTAAATTGCAAAAATCATTCATGTGGTTTAAACATGTGGAGGGTAATTATGTCATTTAAAACACACAAGGATGATTTTTGCCGAACGTTTCATCACTCGGGGGATGATTAGTGCAAATAGTATCGGTTAGAGTTGATTAGTGCCAAAAAGTACAAACCACAAAGATGATTTTTGCAGTTTACTCTTCTTTCACTTTACAAAAATCATTTTTGACAAGCATAATCAGTGTCAACTTTGATTGTGTTTGTTATTTCAAATAAAATAAAATAAAATTTCATGAGTTATGAAAATGAAAAGAATTAAAATGCCTCTAGAAAGTGAAGTGAGGAACTTCAATTTATTTAGAATTTTTTTAAAACTTTTTTCTTATTGTTGTATGGAGTATTTGTTATTGTTTTGTTGTTTTTTTAAATCAAAGAAAATTCGTCACTTCATGTATTAGTCGAGTGTGGGGTTGTTCAGGTTCGTGTCGATTCGGGTCGGGTCAAAGTCAAGTCAAGGTAAAAAAATTCATACCTGAACCTGATCTTATTTGAATTCACGTTAGTCGGGGGTGTCAATTCAGGTCGGGTCAACTTGGGCTGGGTCCGTCCAGGTTCGAGTCAAACGAATATGAGTAAAATGTAGTAAAAATGTTTTTTACTCGTTTAAATAGAAAATTTATAAAATATATATTAAAAAAATAAAGAAATTATTTATTCGGGTTAATCTAATCCACCCCAAATCGAGTTAGTGTATGCCTTTACAAAATAATTAATGTTTAGCAAAGCTTGTTGTTCAACTTTTTGCAAAAATGATCCTCAATAAAGATGATATTTGCTAAACATGAGACCTTTTAACTAATTAATAGTTTTTGACAAGCATAATTAGTGTTAAATTTAACAAATCATAAAGATGGTTTTTGCAATTTACTCTAATATTTACTTTATTTTGATTTCATTTCAAGTACCAGAATTAGGGAATGGATCTAGTGAGAAGAATTATTTCAAAAAGAAAAATGAGAAAAAATTATAGCTGCATATTTTAAATAAGAAATGAGAAATAATAAGAACATGCATCTAAAACTTATGATTGTGGTTTTTTCTCATTCATCTCATTTTAATTATATTCCTCATTTGATCCAAACTCATCAGAATTATTGTCACTTTTCTGTTTGTGTTGGCCTAACATAATTGTTGAGTTCAGTGGTTGTATTTTTTTCTATTCAGTTCTCTAAAATTATCGAATGAGACGTGGAGGTCACCCGAGTGTATTTTAGCATATAACCGGCTCGTTCATTCAAACTAATTTATATGCCACCAAGTTATATGTTTATTTTTGCTCACACCAATTTCAGTCAAATTTAATTCATATAATTATGAAACGACAACAATGAACGTAACACTAACATATTAAAATTACATGACAAATATTGGTCGCAATATATCATTTTTATCCTTGTATGTTACTTTTGATAACAGAGGATGGTGTCTTACCACAGAGAGGTTATTCTCAGTTTAATGATGTTAGTTCAGGATACCTTGTATCGAAAGTCTCTTAGCCTTGTGTTTGGTTAGTGCAGCGTGTTCCCTATGTTCGACGGTACATAAAAGTTAGAGTAGTAGCATTGTTTAAGGGAAGGTTATTCCCAGTTTAATGATGCTAGTTCAGGATACCTTGTATCGAAAGTCTCCTAGCCCTGCGTTTGGTTGGTGCAGCGTGTTTCGGATGTTCGGCGGTACAGAAAGGTTAGAGCAGTAGCATTATTAAAAGGAAGGTGGTTTGAAGTTTACAGAGATTACTTGAGACGAAGAGCAGTGAAGTGATCAGCCTCCAAGTGGGAGATTGTTGAGTTGTAAAGACTGATATAAGCCCCGATGTGTGTGGCGCTGGTGGCGCAACCCCAAGTTAATCCAGATTCAACGATAGCTCAAGTAGAGCATATCACGCCGTTCAGATAGAGTGGGACAGGTAGTCCAGCGACTCTAGAACATGTTGCGTCATGTATCGTTGGAAGAGAGGTCTATTGTAGTACTGAGTTTGAGGGGAGGATTGTTGGGTGCAAACTCAATCTCACATCGATAGAATAAGTAAACTGAAGATGGGTTTCACACTTATAAATACCCCTCTCATTGTAATTGTAAACTAGGATATGAGTGTGTATGTGTGTTTGTACCCCGTGCAGTTTAGCACGGGGAGTGCAGTTGGCACGATCGTGCAGTTTGGCACGAGCCTGAGCAGTTTAGCTCATAGCTTAATAATATCTCTCTGGTTTGATCTCGTGGACTGACACGACTATCCAAGTCGTGGATACCACGTTATATCTTGTGTCGATTTACATTCCGCATTTACTTTTTGTAAGCCTTGTTTGTATTTTTTGTTTGTTCGAGTGGTGTGTACATGAGCTATATACCGTACATAGGTCTGTTCAGAGGTGTGTGCAGATGCCATATACCCTAACAATTAGATGTTTAACGGATGAGTCGATATGCTATCATTATACATTAGATGTTTAATGGATGAGTCGATATGTTATCGTTGTACATTAGATGTTCAACGGATGAGTCGAGATGTTATCGTTGTACATTAGATGTTCAACGGATGAGTCGATATGTTATCGTTGTACATTAGATGTTCAACGGATGCATGAGTCGATATGTTATCGTTATACATTAGACGTTCAACGGATGAGTCGACATGCTATCGTTATACATTAGAAGTTTAACGGATGAGTCGATATATTATCGTTGTACATTAGATGTTTAACGGATGAGTCGAGATGGTATCGTTGTACATTAGATATTTAACAGATGAGTTGATATGCTATCGTTGTATATTAGATGTTTATCGGATGAGTCGAGATGGTATCGTTGTACATTAGATGTTCAACGGATGAGTCGATATGTTATCGTTGTAAATTAGTTGTTTAACGGATGAGTCGAGATGGTATCGTTGTAAATTAGATGTTTAACGGATGAGTCGAGATGGTATCGTTGTACATTAGATGTTTAATGGATGAGTCGATATGCTATCGTTATACATTAGATGTTCAAGGGATGAGTCGATATGTTATTGTTGTACATTAGATGTTCAACGGATGAGTCAAGATGGTATCGTTGTACATTAGATATTTAACAAATGAGTCGATATACTATCGTTCTATATTAGATGTTTATCGGATGAGTCGATATGCTATCGTTGTACATTAGATGTTCAACGGACGAGTCGATATGCTATCGTTGTACATTAGATGTTTAACGGATGAGTCGAGATAGTATCGTTGTACATTAGATGTTTAACGGATGATATATGCTATCGTTATACATTAGATGTTCAAGGGATGAGTTGATATGTTATCGTTACACATTAGATTTTTAACGGATGAGTCGAGATGTTATCGTTGTACATTAGATGTTCAACGGATGAGTCGAGATGTTATCGTTGTACATTAGATGTTCAATGGATGAGTCGATATGTTATCGTTGTACATTAGATGTTTAATGGATGAGTCGAGATGTTATCGTTGTACATTAGATGTTCAATGGATGAGTCGATATGTTATCGTTGTACATTAGATGTTTAACGGATGAGTCGAGATGTTATCGTTGTACATTAGATGTTCAACGGATGAGTCAATATGTTATCGTTGTACATTAGATGTTTAACAGATGAGTCGAGATGGTATCACTGTACATTAGATGTTTAACGGATGAGTCGATATGTTATCGTTATACATTAGATGTTCAATGGATGAGTCAATATGTTATCGTTGTACATTAGATGTTCAACGGATGAGTCGATATGTTATCGTTGTACATTAGATGTTCAACGAATGAGTCGATATGTTATCGTTGTACATTAGATGTTCAACGGATGAGTCGATATGTTATCGTTGTACATTAGATGTTCAACGGATGAGTCGATATGTTATCGTTATACATTAGACGTTCAACAAATGAGTCGGGATGCTATCGTTATACATTAGATGTTTAACGGATGAGTCGATATGTTATCGTTGTACATTAGATGTTTAACCAGATGAGTCGAGATGGTATCGTTGTACATTAGATGTTTAACGGAAGAGTCGATATGCTATCGTTGTATATTAGATGTTTATCGGATGAGTCGATATGCTATCGTTGTACATTAGATGTTCAACGGATGAGTCGATATGTTATCGTTGTACATTAGATGTTTAACGGATGAGTCGAGATGGTATCGTTGTACATTAGATGTTTAACGGATGAGTCGATATGCTATCGTTATACATTAGATGTTCAAGGGATGAGTCGATATGTTATCGTTGTACATTAGATGTTTAACGGATGAGTCGAGATGTTATCGTTGTACATTAGATGTTCAACGGATGAGTCGAGATGGTATCATTGTACATTAGATGTTTAACGGAAGAGTCGATATGCTAATGTTATACATTAAGTACACAGTTTACCCGCAAAAAACTCTCACCAAAAATTACCATTTATTCTCCAGGAGCTTCAACGACTCCAATTTATTCTCTAGGAGCTTCAACGACTCCAAGTTGTTCTCTAAGACTTCAACACCTCCAAGCTATTCTCCATGACCTTCAAGAAATGCAGAGTGTGCAAACTGCAACCTCTTGATTGGAAAGCTACAAGTACTCGATGCAACATTAGGAATGTATATGCATCCCGAGAAGCACACAACTGTTTCAAGTGCACTACTACGTGAGCTTTACAATGAAATGGGAAAATTTAGTTTGGAGTAGTATTTTCATTGAGAAGTTGAATGAGAATCAGCCTTTTTAAGGCCCGAAGGGATGTGTTGTGCCCAGTGTGTTAAAACTGTGTCGAAGAAAACGGTGGTGTGTGTACGTCTTGCATGTGTATGCGTCTATTATCGTTGTAAGATGTTTTTTAGAAGCTTTCTACAAGTGTCTATTTAAGTGTCTGTGTCGAATCGGAACGAACCGACCGGATCGAAACGAACAGATAAACCGAACCGACCGGATCGGAACGAATCGAGAAACCGGACCGAAACTCCCGCCAAAACCTGATTAACTATTACCCTCACAAAATTGGCGACAAGAGCTCCCGCCAAAAGCACTAATTTTTACCATAAATGCAGATATTTTATAAATAATAAATATATATTTTATAATTAATAAATATATAAATGAGTAAAAATAATAATTATAAAAAAGAGCGTTTCAAAAAAAATTATAAAAAAGTTTCCTCGGGGACATGTCGCCGGGATACTTTCGTCAACCACAATTGACTTTAGTCAACAAAAGTCAACAAACATTTAAACTCTTCCTCGGCGACATGTCGCCGGGGATACTTGTCACCCTCCATAGTCATTAACTAATGACTTTGGTTAACCATGGTCAAATTTTGGTCAACATTTTCCTCGGCGACATGTCGCCGAGGAATATAGAGCGGAAAACTTTGCCGTTAAGAATTTTCGTAGCATTTTTTGTCAAATTCTAACGAAAGTTTCCCCAGCGACATGTCCCCGGGGAAACTTTTAGTCAAACTTTGAAAAAAAATCTAACAAAAATAGTGCCACGTCAGATATCTTTTTGTCGTTTAGTGGGTTTTATAATGTCGCCGGGGAAACTTTCGTCGCCCGTTCTCTTTTTTCTTGTAGTGTGGGCGGGTGAGTTTCTTGCCGGATCGACCCAATGCTTAGCGGGTCAGGTATCCTGCCTATTGTATAGTTATATAATTATACAATTTATCGGATGATAATTATATTTGTAAATAAATACAAATATAAATTATTATACCGTAGTATTCCCTTGCCATCAATTTTATATTAAAAAAATAACATCGGTAATGATGAGGTGAACATTACTAACGGTCGTTATATAATGATCATTAATTTTTTTTAACTTTAATATTTATAAAAAAGAAATCGGATTAGCTTTGCAACGGACCGATAACTCGAGGATTATTTTTGTAAATATTTTCATTGACAATTTACCAAAATAACCTTTAGAATTATCGGTCCGTTTTAAAGTTAGTTCTTCACGTTTCGCGACGAAGCGCGAGTTGTAAATATCGTTATAATCTATAGGAAGTTGCCAAATAACACCAAAATTTTCTACAAGATAATAGAATGACGACTAAGCTAATTACTTTGGTGACATATTTCTGGTTGGGTTCCACATACGCCTAAACAAAATAGGAGTGGCAAGGCTACCATATTCGTGTTCAGGGCCGTCTTTAAAATTGAGAAATTTTTATAGGCCTTGTGCAAAATTACATAATGAGACCTATTGAGAAGAAATGTTATATATAAAATATCATTATTTATAAGAAATAGTGCAAATTAGTCATTTAAATGTTTAACATATTGTTAAGAGGATAAATTTTGGGGCCTTTAAAAATATTGAGGCCCTGTGCGGTCGCCCACCCCGCACACCCTCAAAGACGGCCATGTTCGTGTTGTGACTAAGCTATATATATTCATGCATAATGATAATCAATTCATCATATCTCAAGAAAATAATAATCAGACAATAAATAACATAGAAAAAAAATGGAACCAATTCATGCACCAACACACCCTGATGATGTCCCCGACGAGAAGACCAAAATCGGCACGTCGATCGTGGATACCGCTGCCTTGACCATTCAGTCGTTTGCCCCGACTAAAAAGATCCACCAGCACCTTTTCCCGTAAGTCTATATTCGTAAATTCTTAAAACCGAGACATGTGTGATATATAGTAGATGCATGTGTGAGCCTTTATATTTTAAGAAGTAAAAAAAGTTTACATGCATGGGTATAATCAAGTAACAGTATACAAGTGGTGATTCTATTGATTACTTTGTAGGTTGACATAAGTGACTTTAGCTTGGCAAGAATTATAGGTGAGTTCATTATGAGATTTAATTAGCTTGTTATATCATTATAAACTTATATAAGCCCCAAATTTGTCGTAATAAGCCAGAGAATTTGAGCTTATAAAATATAAGAACACCCCTTTAATAAGTAGTAGAAGTTAACTTGTTACTGTGTGTGCTTGTGAATATGATGAAAATAGTCAGTAAGGTTAACGAAAGAACTAATTAATGTCAATGGACGATTGCTGATCTGTAAGTCCGAGAAGGTGTAGACTTTTTTTTCGAGGTTTTTTTAAACCGTAAGTTATGTGATAGTAATATGAAATGGTGTAGTTTCATAAAGCAAAGCACCAAGATCATTTTTGTAAACAATGATAGTTTTTTTTAATGTAACATCGAATTAGTGGATTAACTCGTTCTGCTTATGTTAATACGCTGTACGAGTTCATCTTGTTAGTTTGTATGTTTGTGCTTTGTTGAGTCGATTTATTTTCATATTTGTGAACTAGTTTTAATGCCCGTGCACGCAGGGGTTTAGACATTATCTTTTTTTAAATACATGTATGATTTTTATTTTTATTTTGTTTTATAAGTTATGTCATAGAGTATTATCGAAATCATACGAAGAGAATAGATTCATATCTTATATATATTATATGAGCTTGAGGATAATTACTAATTTTTTTTCTTTTGATTTACCTGTTAACTAACTCGACATTATGAGCCGACTAATCTCTACAAAACTACTCTTTTAGGTAGCTCGAAGTCGGCTCATGTGAACCTTCGAGGCCACAAGGGGATTAGTTTTCTCTTCATTATATTCGAACCATTGACCTCCACTTTGGAAGGCTGGTTATCTTACCGTTGGGTATGCAGTTGATATTGTATATGTTTTATGATTCTAGTTGCATTATTGAGTCAGCTATACTTAAGATTAATGGTCACACTTTGTGTTAAAACATGTAAAAATTTAGCTTCGCAATCGAATTTAAAAGCATCAAGTTGAGTTATCAAAATCGTCAATATTTATAGAATATAGAAAGCTAAAAAACTCAAATAAGTATTATGTTTCGTACATACAATATGTTTTGGTCAAACAAAGATTTACCTATTGTATATCTTTAATACATATACAAATATAAAAAGAGTTTTACCCATTTTTCCGTCACCAACACTTTTTTAAGATATAAAAGTAGCCTAGATTGTTATATATGATTTATAGGCATACATACATGTCAATGGAATAAAGACTTTTTGAGAAATTTAAATGTTAGAATTTTAGTACGTATTAAACAAAAAGAAAAAAAATGCAATTCTTCCAAACACATCAATGAATAGCTAGAAAACCCTTTTTATTAATTTATGATATTTTATGTGCTTCGGTGTTTTTCTATTTGGTTGTACAACATAATTTCAGACCGACAATGAAAAATCCATCAAAAAGTCTTCGGGTAGATTTGGGATGTGATTAGATACTGTTAAATCTTTGTTTGGAAGTAAAAAATTGTTTACGTTTGTAATATTTTAAAATATAAAGTCTACGGGTATAAAGTTTAAGGGGTTATTTGTTTATTTTTTAAAGTTATAATAAAACATGTAAATTTATAAATTTACACTTAACTCCATATAATTTATTTAAAATTAAAAATCACTAAATTTTTATTAATTACCTCCACTTTTTTCAAGTTTTTTTCTTCACAAATTTGACACATATATTTTTATGTGTTTTTTTTCTCGTCATATTTCTCCACCACAAATTTTTAATTTTGACCAAATCGATTTAATTTTGACTTTTTATTGACCAATCAGATCACACGATTTTGCCTACGTGGCAAAATCAAGCGTTCTGATTGGTCTAATTTTTAAATTCATATGATTCAATTTGATGGAAAACTCCGAAATGATGTAATTCTTTTATTATATAAAAGATATGATGAAACTAGTGGTATGGCTTATATGAATTATGGATGATTGTTGGTTAGCAAGTCTAGAAGGAGAGTCATTTTACAATTTGATGATTTGTGTGTTTGGTTCAGCAGCGAGAGGGAAGCCGCCGCCATTGAAATGATGGAAGATAGAATAAGTTTGTTACCAGATTGCCCACTTGTCGAAATAATCTCTCGATTAGATTCCACAGAAGAGGTTATTAGAACATGTGTACTCTCTAAACGATGGAAAAATCTTTGGACTCAAGTTCCTATTCTTAATTTTACTATTGACCTTTACACTGAAGATGCAGATCGAATCCCTGAATTCATTTCGTACGTCAAGAAAGTCGTGAATCAACGTGGCCAGTCAAGGCTTAACAAATTCGTATTGGGTATGCCTTACGATATTAGAAATGAGTCGATAGTGAGCAAGTTAATTCGCTATGCTGTTACGTGTAATGTTCAAGACCTTGATTTATCTTTAGTCAATCCCGATGATTTCAGAAATGAGTTTGTGTTAGATCAGTTTTTTTTCTTCAACTCGAGTTTTAATCATTTGAGATTGGATGGCTGTTCATTTAATAATGTTATTGGTGTCATTAGTTGGAGTAACCTGAAGAGTTTGTATATTGGATATGGGAAATTAGATGAAAATGTGGTTAAGAACATATTATCCGGAAGTCCTCTTTTGGAAAATCTGGAGTTGGTGGATTGCTTTGGTTTTGGGCGGATTGATATTACCTCACCGAGTGTTAAGAAATTGGTGGTTAGCGGATACAGTGAACGTGTATACAGTGAACCTAGATATATTGTCGAAATATATGCGCCTCATATTTTGTCACTAACAATCGAAGAATTGATGCTATCGAAGGTTGTGTTGCTGAATGTGTCTTCTCTAGTTGAAGCTAGATTAGATTACTGGATGACTGGCCCATCAAGTACCAAAGAGAGGGAAGAAATGCTTAAAGGTCATATACTAAGCCTTGGCCATGTGAGAATACTTCATATTGGATATAACTGTCTAGAGGTAATTTCCCTTCATTTTTTTTAATCTTTCTGCAATTTGTGTGTTTGTAGGCCTTATCAATCGTTAGGTTTAGGAGAACTTTAAGGATTATAAATTGTGTACTGGTTTGCATTTAAAAGTAATCAGTTTTTTGAATCTAATCGTCTCATATTTCAATTAAAAAAATAAATTTATACAGGTGTTACACCATTCTCATTGATTGCTATATTTTGTTTGTAGATCCTCGCTCGTTTGGAAGCTGAAGGTTTCACTTTTCCATCAAACATGAAGTATCGTGATTGGTCTGACAATGAGGATTGATTAACTAGTACAACCGTTCCCTCCCTACTCAAAGGGTGAGATGACTTCAAGAATATCATCAGTAGCTTCACTCATGTGTGGAACTTTGAAATCATGTTTAGTCTACAAGTGCTTACCGCATTCCGAACTCCTATAAAGTAGTTGTTCCCAAGTGACTTTGATTTTGGAGATTTTTAACCGTGCTTGGGTTAAGTGTTAGCTGTAGAAAGTAAACTTGTTCACAAGCTTATTAACTATCTATGCTAAAGTTGCGCAATGCTGCATCATATCATTATAAGTTTTTGCTTATCAACTCTGTTCTTGCTTATCTCTATACTCTCTTGAATTACCATTATGGCTGTTTCGATGTTCAAGGTGCATTAGCTAATCCTTACTAGTTGCTCCTCAAACGCATGTCCATAGTTCTGAAACTTTATCTTTTGTCTTTTGCTCTTTTGACATATGTTTATCAAGCACGTTCTAGTGATTTATTATGCTCGATATGAGCCTTCTAGGAGTCTTGTTTATCATACATGGTCAACATATATGTGTCGACCGTGTTACTACATGTGGCCAAATGATCATGTTAGACGACTTAGGTAAGGTAACAGGTTATAGGTTAACATGAACTCGGGTTGAAACATGTATGTTTAAAACCTATTAAAGTTGGTGGCCTGAGATGGCCCGCAAACACACCCATTTCAGAGGATTAGTACAGATCAATGTTATTCTCTGGTACATGTTTGTGTATGGAATTATACTTAATCTTAAAGGATTAGTTCATTACATGCGAAATAGTACCAGTAGCTCACGTGTATTATAGTTTTTTTGGGTGATATTATGATTGAATATATTTCGTATCAGTTCTTAACAAGTTTATCAGCTACTGTTTGTGGGGCTTAAGTAGCCTCATTTGTTGATCAAACACTAGGGAGACCAATTCAGTCAAATCAGAGTGTCATGGGTCACTTGAAAGATTACCTGCATATACCTTTGGCGTACCTTAGATTCTTGAGAGTCAGATTTGTGTTAGCGTGTTGGAACTTGGTAGCTTTAGTTGGGTTCCGTTAACACCCTGCCAAACCAAGTTGCAGTTTCATGTTTTCTGCAAGTCGTGACATAGTTCTCAATTTGCGTTAACTAACGCCAAGTCAATAGCAACCGAGTGGAAGATGGTGCCTTTTGTTATAGCAACCAAGCTATTTGTATGCTTAAGGGGGTGTGAGTGTTTTGTAAAAACAAGTCGGAGCTAATTGAATTAGCTTCCGATTATAATGCAAGACTGAACTTAAAGAAAGTAAAGTTACTATAACAACACCAACGAGTCATTAATAATTAGCAATATTTGTGAGAAATTATAACTCTGTGTGATGTTTATATGCAAGTATGCAACGATGTGAGCGTGCTAAATCCTCGAAGACAACGACTTTGGAAATAAACTTCAAACATGTAGCTCGGCTTGTTCGGTATAAAATAACGTTATAAGGAAATGTTCACGTTACCAAATCATACAAACACTCTTTTATTTGATTTTTAAACTTCGTGATTAGCCGGCCAGGTTGGCAACCATGGTTACCAAGAAAGTGATTTTCTAAATGATACGATTCAGTGATATTTGGCTTTGATATATCACGAAATTGCCTGGTAAGTGTAAACATCAGATTTAATATGAGCAATCGGTAGAAAGTGGCATGAAATGTGTGAATTTGATCTTTTGATGTTTAGAAAAAATGCGAGTTATATGAATCTTACCTCGTGTTTGTTTTCCTCATTCATTAACTTTTGTCAAACTTACATGAATTTTTTTGCCCCACATAGGTTGAAGACAAGATATATCACTTGGTTATATATTTGTGGGGTAATAAACTGATCATGTAGCTGATGAGGTGATACGGGATGATAAATATAGATTTAGCATCCACTTAGATCCTCGACAGCTAATTCATACTTGTCAAGTTTTTTTAATATCTAACTGTTCATTTTAGTCACTTTTACCCACATATTATCCGCTTATTTTCACGTCGGAGCTTGATCATGTAGCTGGTCAGGTGATACGGGATGTTAAATATAGATTTAGCATCCACTTAGATCCTCGATCCTCGACAGCTAATTCATACTTGTCAAGTTTTTTTAATATCTAACTGTTTATTTTACTCGCTTTTACACACATATCATCCGCTTATTTTCACGTCGGAGCTTGGTCCTAGGGTCACACCTAACGCGTGTTGTTCCTTTTGTGCAGGAACATCGGACTATCAACGATTGAAGGGACCTGCAACGTGCCCGGAAGTCGGTGAGCAAGTTTTTGTAATATCTAACTGTTTATTTTACTCGCTTTTACACACATATCATCCGCTTATTCACACGCTGGAGCTTGGTCTGGGGTCAGACCTAACGCGTGTTGTTCCTTGTGTGCAAACGGACCAATTAGAGGGTGGTCACTTTTACACACATATCATCCGCTTATTTTCACGTCAGAGCTTGGTGTAATAAACTTATCATGTAGCTGGTGAGGTGATACGGGATGTTAAATATAGATTTAACATCCACTTAGATCCTCGATCCTCGACAGCTAATTCATACAACTTGTCAAGTTTTTTTAATATCTAACTGTTCATTTTAATCACTTTTACACACATATCATCCGCTTATTTTCACGTCGGAGCTTGGTCCTAGGGTCACACCTAACGCGTGTTGTTCCTTGTGTGCAGGAACATCGGACTATCAACGATTGAAGGGACCTGCAACGTGCCCGGAAGTCGGTGAGCAAGTTTTTGTAATATCTAACTGTTTATTTTACTCGCTTTTACACACATATCATCCGCTTATTCACACGCTGGAGCTTGGTCCTGGGGTTAGACCTAACGCGTGTTGTTCCTTGTGTGCAGGATGTTTCAGCAAACTCTGGACGGACCAATTAGAGGGTGGTCACTTTTACACACATATCATCCGCTTATTTTCACGTCAGAGCTTGGTCCTAGGGTCACACCTAACGCGTGTTGTTCCTTGTGTGCAGGAACATCGGACTATCAACGATTGAAGGGACCTGCAACGTGCCCGGAAGTCGGTGAGCAAGTTTTTGTAATATCTAACTGTTTATTTTACTCACTTTTACACACATATCATCCGCTTATTCACACGCTGGAGCTTGGTCCTGGGTCAGACCTAACGCGTGGTGTTCCTTGTGTGCAGGATGTTTCAGAAAACTCTGGACGGACAATTTGAGGGTGGTTCGACCGCATGCCCAACGGCTGCATAGATAGCTGGACAGACCTTCGCGAGAGGTTTGCAGAGAGATTTTCCTTGAGAAGGAAATGCAGTAAAGATCCGACGGAGGTCTCAAAGATCATCCGAAGGGCAAACGAAACGTTACCTGATTTTAAGGAGCGTTGGACCGAAGAGATGAGCTATATTCAAGGTGTTCCAGAAGTAATGCAAATATCGTCCTTCATGAGTAATTCCATGTGTCCAAAGCTAGCCAGATGCTTCGCCAATCAGGTACCTCGAACGGTAACCAAAATGATGAAAAGGGTAGATGATTTTGTTAAATAGAGGCGTACAAAAGCACAGAGTTGTCGAAGAGGGAACACCCAGAGAAGGGGAAAGGAACATCATATAAGGGAAACAGGCCACCTCGCACGGGTCATGGAGGCGGACACCAAAGGACGGACAACTACAACACCTACGGTCTTAGGGACCACTATTAGCCATGTGTTCCTCCACGGGCACACAACCGGAGGTATGATAACCGAAGGTATGATAATCGAAGTGTAGCAAATGATAAGCCACAACCTGATTACTAGAGCGGATAACTCGATCGTGAAGATGAAGGTACACCACAACAGATAATGGATCGACAGAAAAGTAAACACACAAGGTAATATCCCTAATTGATGTTTAGATTAGTAATTGAAAGAATGAACGTATTGTCTCTTCCCCCCTCACCTCCTTTTATAGAGATGAGGGGGAGGTAGTAGAATCCAACTAGGACTCTATGACGGCTAAGAATACAAAGACAACTTGGACACTATGTCGGCTAAGAATACAAAGTAAAATAGGACACTATTACGGCTAATGATAAAGACTAAATATAACAATTTCCACCTTAGGCTTTATATTAGCCTATACCAACACTCAGCAACTCCAAGCAGTGTTGTAACTTGTGTCCAGGTACCACCTTCGTCAAGGCATCCGCAGCATTGTGTTCAGTACCCACCTTCAGAACTTTAACCGTCTTTGCTTCCAAGACCTCTCTGATGAAGTGATAACGCACATTGATGTGCTTAGTCCTTTCATGAAAAACATGATTCCGCGATAAGTGAATCGCCCCCTGATTATCACAATTAACTGCCACAGTGTTAAGCTCCACGCCCAACTCTTCCAAGAGTCCCCTTAGCCAAATAGCTTCCTTCACAGCCTCCGTAAGGGCCATATACTCCGCCTCTGTAGTTGAAAGAGCCACCACGTGTTGTAGCGTTGCCTTCCAGCTTACAACACATCCCTGTACTAAAAATGCGTAACCAGTGATCGACCTACCTTTATCCGGATCCTTAGCGTAGTCTGAATCAACAAAACCTGTTACGTCCACATGGTTGCCACGATGTGTCCCATACACCAAACCCACGTTTACAGTACCCCGCAAATATTTCAAAATCCACTTCACTGCTTCCCAATGATTTTTACCAGGATTCGCCAAATATCTGCTAACTACACTTACCGCATACGCTATGTCTGGCCTCGTGCACACCATCAAGTACATTAAGCTCCCAACCGCATTTGCATACGGCACCTTACTCATCCTTTCAACATCGGGCAATCCTTCAACGACAGCTTGAAGTGCCCACCCAATGGCATCTGAACCGATTTCCCATTGTCTATTCTAAAATTATTCAAAATCTTAGAAACGTACCCAGATTGTGACACTCTCAGAATCTTACGACTCCGATCCCTGACGATCTCCATACCAAGTATCTTCTTTGCTTCCCCGAGCTCCTTCATGTCAAACTCCTTTTTAAGCAAAGACTTGGCAGACCCAATCTCAGCCTTGCTCTTACAAGCAATCAGCATATCGTCTACATATAACAATAGATAGATATACTCACCTGGTGCATAACTCCTGTAATATACGCAGCTGTCATAACTGCTACGCTTGAACCCATTGCTCAGCATGTACTCATCAAACCTCCTATACCATTGCCTAGGTGACTGCTTCAAACCATAAAGGGATTTCTTTAACAAACATACCTTGTTACCTTGTTCATATCCCGGTGGCTGCCTCATGTAGATCACTTCTTCAAGATTTCCATGTAAAAATGCCGTCTTTACATCAAGCTGCTCCAGCTCATAATCTTTACACGCAGTCAATGCAAGTATAACCCGAATAGATGTGTGTCGAACTACTGGCGAAAATACTTCATTGTAATCAATACCTGCCCTCTGTGTGAATCCACGAGCCACCAACCTTGCCTTGTACCTAGGCTTTTGAACACCTTTAATCCCTTCCTTTATCTTGTACAACCATTTAGAACTCACCAGCTTTTGCCCAGCTGGAGGATCTACTAACTCCCATGTCTTGTTCTTCCTCAGAGAATCCATCTCTTCTTCCATAGCAGCTTTCCACTTAGAACTATCTTCACAAGCAACTGCCTCCTGGTATGTCAATGGTTCATGAGTATCTTCTTCCTCTGCTGCAGCAAATGCGTAAGCAGCCATATTACTTTCATCTTGAAACCTCAAAGGTTTCGTTCGTGTCCTTGGCTCTCTATCCCGAACCAACTGATAATCTGTGAGATCCGATGTCTGATCAGTTTCTTGATCCCATGCATCTTCATCATCGCCATCTTCCTGATCTTTCTCAGGTGTATGATTATTTAACCTCTGCAGTTCCACCTCAACCGGTAATTCCTCTACAGACTTATCACCTACACCAGAACCCTTCAAGGTATCTTTGTACATGACACTTTCATTGAAGACCACGTTCCTGCTAGTGAATATTTTAGGTGATTCATTATCAAGCCTATATAGTCTGTACCCCTTCACACCCTCGGGATACCCTAAAAGAACGTATTTTACCGCTCTTGGCTTGAGCTTACCTTGTTTATCGTGTGGATATGCGACACAGCCGAAAATCCTCAACATCCCATAATCACTTGGATGTCCCGACCACATCTCCATAGGTGTCTTTTTCTCAATCGCTCTCGATGGTGACCTATTGATAAGATATGCGGCCGTACATGTCGCTTCTGCCTAGAAGGTCTTGGGCAATCCAGACTGAATTAATAAACAGCGTACCTTATCCATGAGAGTTTTGTTCATACGTTCTGCTACCCCATTCTGTTGCGGCGTCCCGACAACTGTCAAATGTCTAGCAATCCCACTCTCAATGCATAGCTGCTCAAACTCCCGGTTACAGAACTCAAGACCATTATCTGTCCTCAGCTTCTTAACCGTCCTCCCAGTCTGATTCTCTACTAACTGCTTCCACTCTTTGAACTTTCCAAATGCTTCATGTTTGAACCTGAGGATATAAACCCATACCCTCCTAGAATAATCATCAACAATAGATAAGAAATACCTCTTACCTCCTAATGATTCCACCTGAGACGGACCCCATAAGTCTGAATGAACATAGTCTATCACTCCTTAAGTAGTGTGCCTTCCTACACCAAAAATGACTCGATGTGACTTACCCAGAACACAATTCTCACAAAAATCAAGCTTACCTAGACTTTTCTTGATAAATAACCCTTTCTTTTCCAGCACCTGTAATCCCACCTCACTGATATGCCCCAGTCTTTTGTGTCAAACCTGCGCAAGACTGTCTTTTTCTTTAACACTGGCATTAAGCTCACCTGCCATTGCATGGCCATCCAAAGAGTATACACAATTATCCCTTCGTATTCCAGATAAAATAACCCTCGAACCATTAATCACCTTGACTTTGCCTGACTGTAATTTTACGATATATCCCTCTTTTTTAAGAGTTCCCAGCGATATCAAGTTTCTTTTCAATTCGGGAATATACCTGACATTGTGTAACACAAAACTTGACCCATCTTTCAGTTGTACCCTCACATTGCCAATACCTCTGATCTTACACTCCCTGTTGTCACCCAACTATACACTGCCCCCATCGCATTTCAGAAAATCAAAAAGTATATCTAATTTGAGTGTCATGTAGTATGAACATCCTGAATCCATGATCCAATCTAGCAGAGCCTGAGCCTGTGCGCTCATCACCATCATCACCTCAGAATCGTCATAAGTTGTACCACTAGAGCTTGGCTGCTCATCTTTTTTGACATAACCTGTTGACTTCTTGCGATTATTCTTCGGACAGTTTCTCTTCAAGTGATCATCAGATTGGCAAATATAGCACTTGAGTCTTCCACCTCGAGACTTTGATCTTGACTTTCCTCTTGACTGACGTGAATCTCTACGATCAGTTCTTCCCCTCACATATAACCCTTCACCATCATCCCCCTTCGCCTTAGACCTTTCTTTGATTTCCTTTGAATTTAGTGTGGCCATCACGTCCTCCAAAGTCAAAGTTTCCCGTCCATAGAGCAAGGTATCCACAAAGTATTCGTATGATGCTGGTAAAGAAGTGAGTAATAATAAAGCAAGATCTTCATCCTCAAATTTTACTTCAATATTTGTTAAATACAGAACGATTTTGTTGAACTCATCTATATACTCGAAAATTTTTCGTCCAGCCGGCATGTAGAATGTATACAACTTCTTCTTCAGGTACAACTTGTTGGCCAATGACCTGGTCATGTACAAAGTCTCGAGCTTTGACCAAACCCTCGCTGCAGTCGTCTGCCCGGTAACCTCTCTCAGAACCTTGCTACCTAAACACAATATCACGGCACCGTGAGCTTTTTTCTTTAGCTCAGCTTTCGTTTGAGTTTCCATATCCGCGGGTAAAACCTTCAGAGCTGCTTCACATCCATGTTGGATTAATAAAGCACGCATCTAGATTCTCCATAACCCGAAATCACCAGTTGCCAAACTTGGCACCCGTCATTCTTTATCCCTTTATTAATTTGCTAAACCTTGTAAAAAGCCTCATAATCACAAACTAACAAAGTCCCTTGTACAATTAAAAACCCCAAAGTGATTATCTTTTATTTAATTACAAATCTTAAAAACTTGTACTTTACCTACCAAGTTTTAAAACCAATTAATTAAATAAAAAGTAATATATTGTATTCACGTGATTGTTATGTCAAAAAAGAACAACTACTTATTTATGGTGAAAGACTTCACATGGCTTCTTTTCCTTTGTCTTCAACCTCACGAAGACCAAAAAAACACACCAGAAGCTGTCGTCTTCTCCAAACTAAGAATCAAACAGAACTTTGAAGCTTTAATCCTTTGTCGATACACGTGCTCCTCCCTTTTCGTTCAATATCCGAACAACAAGAAACCCTCAAGATCGATCCTAGATAACCAGAGAACCCCGCGAACCCGAGCTCTTGATACCACTTGTTGGCTTTCAATCGACCAACAAACCTGGCTACTAGCACGGATAACTTCGATCACGAAGAACACACACCACGGCAGCAATAATAATTCAAAGAAAAGAAAGAAAAAAAGCACAAGCACAAGGTATAAACCCTAACCGAACGTTTGATTAGTATTGAAATAATGAAGTGAAAAATCCCCTCCCCCTCACCTCTATTTATAGAGATGAGGGGGAGAATAAACTCTAAAACACATGGGCTGGACATGGGACACAAGTTAACCCACGACAACTTAACACTTGACTACCATGGACTTTTTCTAAAATAAAGACTAAACTCAACAACTAGCTTTCTTGACTCCTCTATAATTGGTAGCACTAGACGATTGGGCTTTGGCTTTTTACCTCATTCATAAATGTAATACCCTTTTCCAGTGTTCTTTCCTAAAACATGAGGGTGGTGTAAAAAACGGATCTGTTTTCAAAAGATAACCAGAAACTAATAATAAGCATGCAAACTATGAAAGTTACCATTTCGTCCATTACTAATTAAAAGGTCGAATACACGTTAGTTGAATGTGCGATCATTGTATATATTACGTATGATAAGAGTTGTCGCTATCCTGAATCCATGTTGTAGTTGAGCTAATAGAGGCCCTATGCAGAAGCTGAAGCTGGTGTAATAACTAAACACAACTATGAAAGATATATAATACCAACCATTAAAACTCAAAACATAGTATTTTAAAGATCTAACTTCATTTTTAATATAAGTTTACATATATATAATAATTATATAGCGTGAACAACTTTTGTTGTAAGTGAGTTTTGAAACTCACATATAAAAAGTAGTGTATGTTAAGACGTCAGTAAAGATATGAGGCTCTGTACAATAACAAACCTTGCAAACCATCATACGGTTGTGAGAGTGTTTGAATGTATGTTCTGAAATTAACTATGTGAATTTGAACAGAAACAATGATAATTGAGAAGAAGACACGTTACTTTATATATGACGTATTATGGTCCTCGTGTGCTGCTAGACCATCTTTATAAATTTGGTTTTATTCACCTTACAAGAACGGTTAAAGCATATACCGGTTTGTATCACTTTTCGATCGAAGAAGAGTTGGTTTTATCCCACATGGATAATTGAGAAGAAGATGCGTTACTTTATATAGTGGGTATGCATATATAATGCTGGATTGATAGGTGCATCAATTCTGAACATAGATGTGAGTAATTTGTACACTATTATAACCTTTTATTGTCACTAATAACGTAAAAACATTTGAATGAAATGGGAGTTTAGTCTCACCAGATAGGTTAATTTGTAACTCGTCTCAACTAGTATGAAACTGATATTTTTGTACCAGGTCTCTCTCTTCAAAATTATAAACTAATATTTTTGTTGTCCAGCGAGTGTTTAGTGGCAAGTGCTATGGGTCTTGCTTGACGTTGCAGTCCTGATGTGGGAATGGCTGTTACAGAAAGCTGTGTGGGTTGAGGTTCGAGTGTTGGGGCCGTGGTTTTAAGGTTGTGGGTCGAGCTGGCACCATCGGTTTGTAGTTCGTGTTGAGTTATGTAGTTTAGATCGGGTTGTGGTCATGTTCATGTTTTTCAGGTTAGGTAGTTTCGTGTTAATTCATATGGGTTAGCTCTATTTGTGGTTTAATGTGGTTCAGATTGGTCTTGAGGTTTCATTTGGGTTGTGGATTGTGCCGTTGTACATGCATATAATTCTCCAATTAACCTGCCGAAACAAATGGGATTGAGCTTTTGTTTGAATACTAGTATAGCATGCCACATTATTTTTGTTTGAATAGTAGCATAGCATGCCCGGGCTTTATGTACAAAGCTCGACTGGGCTCGCGAGCCTATACTACAACATTTGCCATATTCCCCAGCGACAAATCAGTGGTATCCCGGGCGACTTGTCGCTGGGGATCCCTTTCCCGGGCGACATGTCGCCCGGGAAAAGTTGAACGGAAAAGGATAATAAGAATTTTTATTGTATCAGAAGAAACAGTAAATTATACCAAGTATCCAGCTAGAGAGTTTCTTACCCATGACATTCTTAAATTTCGTTAGTGTACAACAACCAACACGTGGTCATGGCTTATGTGTTAAAAATTGAGGTAAAAACCATAATCAACCATACTAAAACATAGTTCTGATAAAACCTAACACCAAACAACATACCATTAGCACATTCATTGTCATTTCGAGGATGCAAAGCCGCTTTATATGTCAGCTAAGGGATCAAGAAGATCAATTAAGCTAAATTGTCATTTCATGGTGGCTTATTTGGACTTTTCGCAACACAAAAACAATAAAGCAGATTAGTTAGGGCTGGGTGCAAATAAGGTAGATTAGTTACTCGTACTTGTTTCCGAAGGTGGCGTGAAGACGAATAATGGATTGTTCTTCTTGTGGAGTGAAATTTCCGCGCTTGAGGTCAGGTCTTAGGTAATTTATCCATCTCAGACGACAGCTTTTTCCACATCTTAGCAAACCTGTGAAACATCCAAAATTAATCTATTACAGCCTAACAACATTTTATAAATTGACAACTTTTTGAAAGATACATTGAACCAACATTTTGTTTATCAATATTATTAACTTTGATACTATGTGTATCCTAATACATACAAATTGAAGGGAAATGATAAATACCAGCTTGTTTAGGGAGGGAACGCCAGTTAGGATGGCCGTGTTTCTGAATGAAAGTAACAAGTTTAACGTCTTCAGCGGGACTCCATGGTCCTCTCTTCACCATACTCTTGTCGCATGTTTACTAGTTTAGTTAGTATAGCTCGTGTTATTTTTGGGCCTATCAAAATTTGTTATTGAAAATTTGAAACTACGGGAAGTCATCATCGTTGAATCGTTTTCCAACACAAAATCGAGCAATAAAGTACTAGCAATACAGATCAACCCAAGTCTCTAGTAGAACTGCTCTTTCTACACGGACTAACTGAGGTTTGAAAACTTAATGAATACCGATCAACCCAGCTCTAGTAGTACTGCTCTTCAAGTGCAGGTTTAGCCTCAATGGAGAGAGAAATTCTCTTCCCATCCTACCTCTACCCTAAACCCACAACAGAAGACAACCATGGCGACAACAACGACGATGGATGGCAGATTGCAAACCGGAGACAGAACACGAAGGTGTATGGAACTCAACACATCATCACTTCCTACTTCTTCACTGAATTTCCACCGGGACTGAGCGAGACGGCTCTGTGGAAGACCTTCGCTAAATATGGAAGGATAACCGATGTCTACATGGCAAAAAATCCAACTATCAATGGTAAAGCTTTCGGGTTTGCTAGATTCACCAATGTTCAAAACCTAAAATCTTTCGAAACAACTCTTAACTCTATCGTTATCGGCACACACCATTTAAAAGTGAACATTGCTCGGTTCCAACGTGGTAAGACCAACAATCATGTTGACACCAATCCTGCCCGTCAACCTACCACCACTACAACAAAAATGAGGTTTGGGGTCGAGAAAAAATTAGGGTCGACTATAATTACACAGAGGGCCCACCATTTTCAACGAAATTGGTAAAGTCAACAAAACAAGTTTGGGTCGACAATGTCGACCCTAAATTTATATATATACTTAGTATATTATATTAATGTATTAAAGTATTTAAATTGTATATTAAATGTGCGAACCAATTTATAAATAAATAAAACCATTTAGGGTCGACATTTAGGGTCGACAATGTCGACCCATAATTGTTTGAATTGGCGAGATGTTTAGATTTTATATGCGGGATTTTTAAATTGGGTGAAAAACATAGCAAATTTTGGAGGCAAGTTAGGACGACATAAATTTGTCAATTTTTGGTCGACAATGTCTACCAATACACTAAACTCTTTTATATAAAACAATTAATCCTAACAATAAAACTATTATGATAAATCTCTTAATTGATATTAAAAAAAATTAAAACTAAATAAAAAAAATGAATAAAAATAATTTAATTAATATTAAATAAATTTAAAAATCAATTATACTACTATTAAAAAAGAATACTTAAAAAATAATTAAATATTATTTGATTTGATAAATTTACTTAAAAGTTAACTGATTGACTATAGTTAAACCACAAAAATACACGGAAAGATTTCCCTAATCGATTACTTTTATTAATATAAACATCAAAACACTTTAAAATCGATATCACTCAAACTTTTAAAGCATCTGAATTACATTCAAATGCTAAATTTGATTTATCTTAAAAGAAAAACTACTCAAACCAAGTTTTCCCATGTTAATTAAAGAGCCTCGTGAAGTATTGCACTGAATCAAGTGTGTGTTTCTTTCCTCCGTTGATGCATTTTCCATCTCTAGTGCACCCTCTAAAGTATCTTTATATTTGGCCCTCTATGTCCTTTATCTTTTCAACAAGACTTACAATTTCAGTAACTCTGCCTTCAAATTCGTACAGATCTGGAAGATCCGAGAGAAAAACTTTGGAAGACGTGTTTGAAGTTTCCCGAAGAATAACTTGGAGGATTTTGACGATCAGAAAAGAACTTATATGAGTCCTAGGTCATCCATACACATAAAGTTAGCCAACATCCCTCTATCTTCAGTGCTGATCGTATAAGGAAATCATAAGAAAATCATTTTAACAAGCAAATTATTTTATATTACACAAAAATATATGTTTTGATAGTTCACCGGGGGAATAAGACATGCGTAGTATTGTGCTAACCATAACGTATTACTTTGCGTATGTTCGCAACACGCTACACTCCTCTTTCACACGTCACATAAAAGTTTGATTGTATCGCTCCATCTGGTGCAGTTGATCGAGGTGGGGTGGGTGAAAGTGGTGGTGTTGTGAGGTTAAGAGTGTGTGTGGCTTGGGAGTATAAGACACTATCGTGCTTTTATGGTAAAGAAGAGTGCTTGGGCGGGATTATTTGGCGGAAGTTTTGGCGGGGGTATTTGCGGAGTAATTGGCGTGAAAGTATTTGAACCTCAAAAGTCTAACCTTAACTCATAACGTTGAAACCTCTAATAGTGAACCTTAACTCATCTGTTGAACCGCTCTAAAGTCTAACCCTAACTGATCACGTTGAACTCTCTAATATTGACCCTGACTCATACGTTAGCCGTCTAAGTATTAAACCCTGACTCTTCGTTAACCTCTAATGTCTAACATTGACTCATCACGTTGAACCCCTAATGTGTAACCACCTAACTCATACGTTGAACCTCTAATATTGAACCCTGACTCATACATTGAACCTCTAATATTGAACCCTGACTCTTATGTTGAACCTCTAATGTGTAACCCTAACTAATACGTTGAACCTCTAATATTGAACCCTGACTCATACGTTGAACTCTAATTGACCCTGACTCATACTTAAACCTCTAATGTGGGGGGGGGGGGGGTGGTGGGTGTAACACCTAACTCATACGTTGAACCTCTAATGTGTAACCCTAACTCATACGTTGAACCTCTAACGTATAACCCTAACATATCGACTCATCCGTTGAACGTCTAACGTATAACCCTAACATCTCGACTCATCCGTTGAAGGTCTAATGTACAACCATACCATATCGACTCGTCCTAGAACTTCTACCATCTAACCCCTAACATCTCGACTCTCCTGTTAAAACCATCAAAACGTAAACCATAACATCTCGACTCATCCGTTGAACGTCTAACATATAACCCTAATATATCGACTCGTCCGTTGAACGTCTAACGTATAACCCTAACATCTCGACTCATCCGTTGAACGTCTAACGTATAACCCTAACATTTCGACTCGTCCGTTGAACGTCTAACGTATAACCCTGAACATCTCGACTCGTCCCGTTTGAACACTAACGTATAACCCTAACATCTCGACTCAGCTTTGAACCGTCTAACGTATATCCCTAATGATATCGACTCGTCCGTTTGAAGGTCTAATGTACAGACATAACCATAATCGGACTCGTCCGTGAACGGTCTAACGTATAAACCCTAACATCACGACTCGTTCTTTGAACCTCAACGTATAACCCCTAACATCTCGAACTCCATTCGTGAATAGTCTAACGTAAACCCTAATATATCGACTCTTACCGTTGAACTCTAACATATAACCCTAACATCTCGACTCATTCCTTGAACCGTCAACTAATTAAAAACACCACCATCCTCGACTCGTCTGTTGAACCTTCTAACGTATAAACCCTAACATTCTCACTCATACCGTTGAACTTCTAACGTATAACCCAATATAATCGACTCGTCCGTGAACGTCTAACGTATAACCCTAACATCATCGACTCATCCGTTGGAAACGTCTAACGTATAACCCAACCATCCTCGACACGTCTGTGAACGTCTAACGTAATAACCCTATGAAAACCCTTACATCATCGACTCGTCCGTTTAACCTCTAACGTATAACCCTAACATCTCGACTCATCCCGTTTAACTATCTGAGCTTGTATAAGCCCTAATATATCGACTCTTCCGTGTAAGGTCTAGTACAACCATACCAGATAATACGACTCGTCCATTGGAACGTCCCTAACGTATAACCCTAACAATGTCGACTCGTCGTTGAACCTCTATGTATAACCCTAACTATCTCGACTCATCGGTAAACGTCTAACTAAACCCTAATTATATCACTCGTGCGTTAACGTCCTAACGTAGAACCCTAACAAATCTCGACTCATCCGTTGAACGTCAACGTATAGACCCTAACTGCTCTCTATTCCCCCCCGTTGAACCTCAACGTATTACCCTAACATCTCGACTCATGCCTTTGAACGTCTAACTATAACCTAATATAACAACTCGTCCTTATAATAAACCTAAGAACGTATAACCCTAACTCTCGACTCATCCGTTGAAACGTCTAAACGAAGGTCACCCCAACATCTCGACTCGTCCGTTGAACCCTAACATATACGAAACGAGGAACCGGACCGACCCGGCCGAAACTAACCAATTTTGATTTTTTATAAAAAGTTTATATATATAATAAAAATAGTTATAATAAATTTTATAAAAATATCATTTATATAATAATTATAATACGAAACACGAGGAACCGGAATCGACCCGTCCGAAACGAACCAATTTATTATTTTTTATAAAAATTTAATATAATTTATAAAAAAGTTATTATATATTTTAATAAAAAAACATTATACATAATAATAAATACTAAAACAGGACCGTGAGCCGTACCCGGACCGAAACGAACCAATTTATATTTTTAATAAAAGTTATATATTTTATAAAAAAGTTATTATATATTTATAAAAAATCATTTTATATAAAAATTATGATCGAAACGAAAGGAACCGGAAACAGACCCGTCCCGAAACGAACCAATTTATATTTATTATAAAAAGATATATAATATGATAAAAAGTTATTATATATTTTATAAAAAAATCATGTTTATATAAATAATTATAATAGAACGAGAACCGGACCGACCCGGCCGAACGAAACAATTTATATTATTTTTATAAAAAGTTATATATTATATTAAAAAAAGATATTATATATTTTATAAAAATCCAATTTAGTATAATAAATTATATACGAAACGAGGAACCGGACCGACCCGGCCCGAAACGAACCAATTTTATATTATTTAATAAAAAGTTATATATTTTATAAAAAAAGATAATTATAAAATTTTTATAATAAAAATCATTTTTAAAAAATAATTATATACGAAACGAGGACCTGATCGCCCCGGCCGAAACAACCAATTATAATTTTTTAAAAAAATATATATTTTATAAAAAGTTATTATATATTTATATAAACAAATCATTTTATATATAATTAATATACGAACCGAGAGCCCGGATCGACCTGATCCGAAACGACCAATTTATATTTTTTATAAAAATTATATATTTTATAAAAAAGCTATTGTATACTTTTATAAAAAATCATTTTATATAATAATTATAATACGAAACGAGGAACGTACCGACCCGGGCCGAAACGAACCAATTAATATTTTTATAAAATGTTATATATTTTATAAAAAAGTTAATTGTATAATTTTAATAAAAAGTCATGTTGTATGAGTGAGAGAATTACATACAAAACGAGGAACCGACCGACCCGGCCGGAAAACGAAACCAATTTTATATTTTTTAGAAAAAGTATAATATTTTATAAAAAAAGTTATTATATATTTTATAAAAAATCATTTTATAAAATAATTATATACGAAACGAGGAACCGGACCGACCCGGCCGAAACGAACCAATTTATATTTTTTATAAAAAGTTATATATTTTATAAAAAAGTTATTATATATTTTATAAAAAATCATTTTATATAATAATTATATACGAAACGAGGAACCGGACCGACCCGGCCGAAACAAACCAATTTATTTTTTTTATAAAAAGTTATATATTTTATAAAAAAGTTATTATATATTTTATAAAAAATCATTTTATATAATAATTATATACGAAACGAGGAACCGGAACGACTCGGCCGAAACGAATCAATTTATATTTTTTATAAAAAGTTATATATTTTATAAAAAAGTTATTATATATTTTATAAAAAATCATTTTATATAATAATTATATACGAACTTATTATATACCAGACAATAAATGAACTTTGAGGGTACTATCATTAAACCAATATTTATTAAGAGTATTGATTATTTTAATATTAAGAGGTTTAGGGTCGACATTGTCGACCCTAAAAATAACACAAATGTCGACCCAAAGCTTTCCTATCAAAAATTATTGCACCAAAAGTCAAATCACCCGCCTGAATAAAAACACTTAGGCGACAATTCGACGCCACACTTAAAAGAAAGTCGCCAAACATAGAATGACTTAGCGACCCAAAAATGTCGACCCTAACACCAAAATATAGATCTCACCGGTTCACTCACACCAAAATACTTAGAAAAAAAAAACTTATTTCTTCCTCATCCACCAACACAGCCACCACAGCCACCACCACAGCCACCACCACAGCCACCACATCTACCAAATCCACCACCACAGCCACCCCCACAGCCACCCACCCGCCACCACACTCGCACACAAGCACACGATACCACCACCGTAGCCACCACCACTCCTCCTCTTCTATTAGTATAATTCTTTTTTTTAATCCTCTAATTAATAATTCTTAAACCCTTGTTTGGTTGGTTTTAAACCCTTAATTGATATAAGGTTTGTTTGTTTTATATTGTTAATTTTTTATTTTGTTTTGATTTTAGTAGGTTAATTGTTTTATTATTTGATAATGTTATTTAGAGCCTCCACCCCACCGACCAGGCGGCAGCAGCAACCACCGAGCTCAGCAGCAACCACCGCGGCATCAGCAACAAATCCAACAGCGTCGGCGGCACCAAAGCAACAGCGTCACAGTTTGATTAAAGGGGATGTACCGCTTGGTCTCGGGTTCGAGTCTTGCTCACCCGGACCAAGTGTCTTCCCCTTTTTTTTTTTTTTTGAAAACTCAAAGAAGCAAAGTTGTTAAGCTCGTGGGGCTTAACAACTTTGTCAACTAGAGCTTTTGCTGAAAACCAATAAATAAGCTTAAAAATAAGCTTGAACTTGACAGAAATGGCTTATTTGGACTTAAAGGCAAAAATGCTAAGTCTTTTTTGGACTTAGGGTCGAATTAAGCTAAGACATAAACTAACATAAGCTAAGGGGTCTATACTAACTTAAATAAGCTAAAAAGGACAGGAAAAGCTACACTAAATAAGCTGTGGGAAGCTTATTATGACAAGAAAGCTTAAATAAAGCTTAAAGAGGCTAAAATGCTTAAAGCTAGGACAAATAAGCTAGAAAAAGGAAATAAGCAAACTAAACTATTAACTTAACCTGAAAAGCTTCTAGGAAACAGTTTTTGAGCTTATGAAATAAGCTCAATAAGCCAAAGTGTGGCTTAAACCCACAACAGTACTAACTTGGAGGTTAGTACTGTTGGTGTAAATATGGGCTTAAAAAGCTCATAAAGCACAAGGGAAGGGGAATAAGCTCAACACAGCTTATCAAACTAACAAATTAAGCTGAAAGGGACACAATTGAGCTTATAAAATAAGCTCAATAAGCCAAGAAGAAAAATAAGCAGTCTCTCAGCCTAAGGGGCTCAAAAACAGCCAAAGGGCATATTTGGGCTTGAAAATAAGCTAACTAACAAGCTTCCTAAGGCCTGAAACTTTGAGGGCTTATTTAAGAGCTTATAGACTCTTAAAATAAGCCAAAAACTTGGGCTTAAGTGTGCTTAATGGCTGAGAACAATAGGCCTAAAGTTCCCCCTTTGCACCAGGGGAGCTTTAAGGCAAATCTCAAGGGCTTATTTGACAGCTTATTTTAAGCTGTCAAATAAGCTCTAAAAACACCTCACCAAGTCAAAAGACAAGGCACTTGTGACAGCCCTCTTTTTTAAAACACGCGGAGGGCGCGCGCTAGCGATGCACACACTTTTTAAAACCTCAACACTTCAAAATCCAAGTGCTTAAACCAAATAAGCACTTGGTGTAGCTTCTTTTTAAAATCCAACAGTTAGCAACAAAGAGTAAAAAAGCTTGAAATTCAATTTTCAAACTAAAAATCTTTAAGAATAACATAAAGCTAAGCTTAAAACTTGAGCTTAAATCAACTAATGAAACCTTAACCCAAAGCCTAAAAACCATTTTGACACCTTTTTTAACCCTTGTCCAAACACCCCTTTTCTTTCAAACGTCCAACTAAAGTGACTTCAAAATCTAATTTTTAAGCTAAAACTTTTAAAACCTTTTTATCTCACTTCTACTAAAAAATGACCTAATTAAACCTATAAAACTTATAAAAATGCCATAGCTTATTTGAAAAATAAGCTAGCGTATCTACCTAGCTTAATACACTAATGTGACAGTTTAAAAACAAGAAAACTAAAGTTGCACACATTAAATCTAATGAAAACTTCAACATAATAAATAACAAGCCCAAACAAATGTTTTGCAAAGATTATAAGCAAATAAGCTAAATATCTTAAGCTAAAAAAAATATGCTAAGTTAAAATTTGGGAAATGAAACTTGGATTTTGTTGTCTCAACCAAGCACTCTTTCTGAGTGAGTGGCTTAAAACCCTTAACTTAATGAGTGGCTCCCAACGCCTCTAAACCTTGAGCTTAAAAGCTCATAAGCTGTTAAAGAAGCTATTACCTCCTTTTGCTGCCAAAGGGAATTCCATGTGCTCAAATGTCATTGTTTTGATGTAAATGGATTAAAGTGAGTAAAAGTAAGAACTTTTAACTAAGTTTTTCCACTGAATTGAGCTTATTAAACAAGAATAAGTCTCAAAAGAGCTCTTGAAGCCTATTTAGTAAAAATGCGTCACAAACTTTTTCATTCAAAATAACACCTGGTTAGAATTAAGAATTACATAAAAGAAATTAACTTAAAAACACTTTAAACTACTTTTAAAACTATACTAAAACGACATAAAAAACTGAATATTAGCCAAAATGGCTTTACAAAGCTATTTATAGCAAAAATGAATACAACTAGGTCTTCTTTCCCTCCTTCTGTTGTGCTTCTTTGAACACACATAAAAGGGAGTGTGTTTGTTTTGTGAGTGGCTTCAAGCCTTTAATCTTGGCCCTTCAATCTTCAAAAATCATCTTGGTCTGCGTGAGGCGAAGAGCGTGCGCGAGAGTGTGTGTTTGTTGGATGCCCAACGTGGCAATTTTGTATGCTGGGAAATGGTAGTGGAGGAAGGGTGGGGAGGTAGTATCCAGGGTGGTGGTGAAGGTTTTACAGTATAAAGGGTGAATTAACCCGTGATTTGATGTTGGGACAGGGAAAAAGAAGCGGGAAAAACTGTTTGGGGTTATAACAGAGGCAATGGTTGGTATATGTGCAAAGTTGGTCCCTCATGGTTTATTTGACCACATTGCATCGTAGGTCTTGAGGTATATAACTTTTGGGACTTGGCAAAACAATCCCCAAGAGTTATAATAACTCTTTGCAAATTCGTCACCCTATGGTGTACAAGTTAGGGGATTGGCAAGTTTTGGCCCCCCCACTTGTTATTTTAGCATTTTTGCATAAACACAGCCCTTGTCCTTTATTTTCCTCTGTTCCTCTTTTAAAATACAAAGTAAGGATTTAACAATTTCAGTCCTAAACTTTTATACCTTTTACTTTTGGGCATCGGTTGACTTGGGTTTACTTTGACTTTGACCAGTCGACTTTTCTGTTGACTTTGTCACAACCGGGGTACAGCTCCTCGTTGGCACTGGCATATAACTCTTCGAACTCGTTACGTTTAGCTTGAGTCGGGTCGTTACTTGTCTCACCAATATCTCCTTGAGTTGGCTCATTTTGTTCATTATTCAGAGGAATATAGTTAAGATCATTAAGGCACGCTGTCATGTCACTCATCTGAGGTTGTCTTGTGTTATCTATTACTGGCGGTGGCGGAGGAAGATCCGGTTCACCGTGGTGAATCCATGTTTTATAACTTGGGTCAAACCCATACTTCGAAATGTGGTCTGAAAGGTGTTTGATGGATACCCACAATACTAGACGACAAGACTTACATGGACATCTTATATTCCCCGCACTATCCACTAACGGCTTGCAATCATCGACGAATTTCTTAAGACCGGTATAAAATGCTTTTTCATGTTTCCCTAAACTTGTCCAACTCTTATCAATTACCATAACTGCGTTTTAACAATACAATTAGTTATTATATGCAACTTAATTAAACACATTCAAACGAGGAATACGAAATGTTTTGTTCACCTAGTGCAACTATGGAAGGCAATCCTAACCCACTCTTTGAATGATTCGTCTCATATATGAATGCGTATAACCGATTTACTATTTGAGAAAATTTCGGCAGCATTTCCCCTCAACTCCTCAAATATGTGATTAAAGACATATTCGTAGGAGTAAAGGAGAAATACCGTCGAAATCATCTCAAATAGTAAACCAATTATACGCATTCATATCCTAAATGAGACAAAACATTCAAAAAGCAGTCCCAAACTGGGGACTTTCCGAAATTAATTTCTAATAAATTAATTTCGGACGGGTTTTCTATAGGATGATTAAATTCAGACGGGAATATTCCGAATTTAATCACTAAAATCCTAAAACATTCCTAAACGGTTCAATAAAACAAATATTAAACGTATATCCATTTATGTCATATAAAAAGCATACATTTAAATCAAATAAGCTGTAAAATAAGTTGTTCTTAAACAGCTTATCTAATATTTACTTCCAACAACAATAATAACCACTATATCCGTATAAACACGAAACATACATAATTTCAACGCAATTCACCTAATAATAACTATAAAATAAAAAAATTTAAACAATAAACATTCCCCGGCGACATGTCCCCCGGGATACCAAAAGGAGAAAAAAAAATTAAACATACCTTATCGGCTGTTGTAGGCTCGGCTATGAACTCGGCTGCAAAAATTAAACCCAACCAACAATTAATTAGAGGATTAGAAACAGAAGTAGAAGAATTATCATTTTGAGGGTAAAGGAAAGAATTATGTTTAGAGGAGGAAGGGGGTTCGTGCTCGTGTGCTAGTGTGAGTGGAAGTGGGGAGTGTCGGTGGTTGGTTTAGTGGTGATGGGGAGTGCCGGTGGTGGGTTCAGTGGTGATAGGGGTGCCGGTGATGGGGAGGTGGTCTGTTAAAATTGTCGATGGTGGTTTTTTTTATATTTCACATTTTGTGTAACTGTTGTGAACTCATATCTGTTTTGATACCAGATAAATCTCGGGCGACATACCCGGGCGACATGTCGCCCGGGAAAATAGATACTTTGTCGTTTAGCCAAAATGGCGCCATAACGAAAATATTGGAGGGCATTTTCAGCAAATATTAAAAATGTTTCCCGGGCGACATGTCGCCCGGGATTCTTTTTATTAAAAATTTAAAAAGTATTATAAGTATAGTAAAAACAATAATTTTTTCAAAATACCTTTCCCGGGCGACATGTCGCCCGGGATAGTGTTTATTAAAAAAAAGATTTTATGCTAAAAACTGTATAATTTTAATAAATATCTTTCCCGGGCGACATGTCGCCCGGGAAAGTGTTTATTAAAAAAAAGATTTTATACTAAAAACTGTATAATTTTAATAAATATCTTTCCCGGGCGACATGTCGCCCGGGAAAGATATTTATTAAATTTATTTTTAAAGCTTTTAATAATTAATATTTATATACTTATGTTTTTTATAAATAAAATATATATAAATAATAATTTTAAATGTTCAACGGATGAGTCGATATGTTATTGTTGTACATTAGATGTTCAACGGATGAGTTGATTTGTGTTATGTTGTTTCTAATGACAAGATTTTTCATACGTCCTTTGTTGCTAGTGTCAAACCACTTAACTCAAAACAACACAATCCGGACCAGGAGAACAAATGCCGCTGTTTTGAGTTGTGCGACGTTCATCGCGACTGTGCACGACAAACCTCACACCGTTGACTACACAAGAGTTGACTGAGATTGGAGTTTGTGATGGTCCACAAGCCAAAGCGAATAACTCGCTGCTTTCGCTAACACCTGGGTCATTGTCTATGTGACGTTGACGAATCTATGAAGAAGATAGGATCAGATAGAGAACACAAAATATGATGTCATTATTTTTATAGTTAAATACACACAATTAGTCTAAGTTTACCTGCTTCCCAAACCAGCCGGGGAATGCTTCTTTTATGTCGTTGTCAGGAAATTCACTGAAAAATGTTCATGGTGTTAGAATAAGTCGTCAAAAAGATATGTTAAGAAAAAGAAGTTTCAAAATAAAAACACGTACCTCTTGAACTTGGCCCGGTACGTGTCTATTTCAGGACTGTTGTGAAGTACATACCATCTCACTTTCTTCAATGCTTCTTCTGCAATATAACCCTTCGCAATCGAACCTTCCGACTTAGCTTTATTTTGTACATAATTTTTTAGCTTCTTCATATATCTTTCAAATGGATACATCCACCAGGGGCGAATAGGCCCGCCGAAAACAGCCTCTAGAGGTAAATGGATAACCAAGTGAATCATAATGTCAAAGAAAGCAGGAGGATATATGAGCTCAAGATTGCACAAAATATCGATCACCTTGCTCTGAGCTTTCAACATGTCATCCACCATCAAAATTTGAGAGCAGATTTGCTTTCAACATATCGTTGTACATTAGATGTTCAATGGATGAGTCGATATGTGATCGTTGTACATTAGATGTTCAACGGATGAGTCGATATGTTATCGTTGTACATTAGATGTTCAACGGATGAGTCGATATGTTATCGTTGTACATTATATGTTCAACGGATGAGTCGATATGTTATCGTTGTACATTATATGTTCAACGGATGAGTCGATATGTTATCGTTGTACATTATATGTTCAACGGATGAGTCGATATGTTATCGTTGTACATTAGATGTTCAACGGATGAGTCGATATGTTATTGTTGTACATTAGATGTTCAACGGATGAGTCGATATGTTATCGTTGTACATTAGATGTTCAACGGATGAGTCGATATGTTATCGTTGTACATTATATGTTCAACGGATGAGTCGATATGTTATCGTTGTACATTATATGTTCAACGGATGAGTCGATATGTTATCGTTGTACATTAGATGTTCAACGGATGAGTCGATATGTTATCGTTGTACATTATATGTTCAACGGATGAGTCGATATGTTATCGTTGTACATTAGATGTTCAACGGATGAGTCGATATGTTATCGTTGTACATTAGATGTTCAACGGATGAGTCGATATGTTATCGTTGTACATTAGATGTTTAACGGATGAGTCGATATGTTATCGTTGTACATTAGATGTTCAACGGATGAGTCGATATGTTATCGTTGTACATTAGATGTTCAACGGATGAGTTAATATGTTATCGTCGACATGTCGCTCGGGAAACCTGAGCGGGAAAAATTGCCGCCAGGATTTTCGGTGATTTTGTATTTCTAAATTTTAATAAAAATATTCTCGGGCTACATGTCGCCCCGGAAACATTGTATTAAAAAATTATACAGTTTTATAAATATTAAAAAACTGTATAAATTTTAATAAATGTTTCCCGAGCGACATGTCGCTCGGGAAAAGTGTTACAAAAAACTCTATACACTAACACACATTAATTATCACTAAACACAAATGTTAAACGTGAAAATATTATCCCGGGAGACATGTCGCCTGAGAAAGTTGAGCGAGAAAATTTGTCGCCAGGATTTTCATTGATTATTTTGGTCAAACTCAAACCAAGTTATCCCGGGCGACATGTCGCCTGGGAAACGCACCACATACTTTGACTAAAAAGTCTATCAGAATTAGTGCCATGTCGGATGGATTTTTGTCGTTTAGCGACCTTTCCCGGGCGACAAATGTCGCCCGGGAAAAGTTCGTCGCCCGTTCTAGTTTTCTTGTAGTGGAGGAAGTGAGTATATTTTTACCATTCGTATTCTTTTAAACGATGCATTATATTAATGTTTGTTTTGAAATGTAGGTGGTATACCAACGATAAAGTGGTCGGACATAGACGCGAACGAGAATATTTTAGTACTTGATTTATTCGAACCGAGTCTTGAATCAATGGGAAAACAATCAACCTAAAGAACCAGTTGAGATCAAACCAAAGGCACCAAGCGGGACCAAAGTAAGCATAAATTCAAACCTTTAATAAGCAAGCCCAAACACCCCTTAAAGTTGCATAAATCAAGTATCGTTCTTATATTCTTAGTTTTCCAGGAAATGCCGACATGATGAACTACTTTTGTACCATGATATATCTTATGATAACCCAAACACATGTTAATTCAATAAAATGTGTATATTTGCTATTCTCTCAAAAATATTATCCCGCCCAAATTGTGTGCAGGCATGTCGGTTGTTTGGTATCGCTTCCATAATCGCAGATCCGAGTCTCACATAGCTAAAAAGGAAGCCTATGCTAAACGTTTACCAGTGTGTCAAAAAGGAAGCTTATGCCAAACGTTTACCAGTGTGTCACGGATCCAAATTATATGTATGCAGGATTGCAGGTACATTACTTTAGTTTCTTTATCATTAGTCACATCATCCTCTTTGCATCATCGTCCAATGCCTCTATAATATGCTAATACATATACGTACAGGTACTAGGGGTATTAGTGATGGAACAATGGTTTAATAGTAAAAAATATAAATGGCAGCCTAAGTTCCGAAAACTGAATGCACCATGTTATTCCATTTTTAGTCATATTCTTAAATGTGGGTTTAACAACATTCTTCGTTATTCTTTTATGGATTTCGCAAGCGGTAACCATATGATGGCGGACATTGTTGCCTGAACACGCCAAGCTGGCTGAAACAGCTTAAAAATAGGCTATACAAAAGTTCCTTCGTCTCAACTTTAAGCTCAATGTTTTCAGGGTTTAAAGGTAATTCTGTTTTAGTTTATCGTCATTCATATGTTACTGATGAAGATAGATTTAACACCTAACCAGATGTAAAGATTTGTTAACAGTATGCTAAAACTTGAAATTCTAGCTCAGTTCCATGAAAAGAAGTTAAATGAAATAACAAACCCCAAAGAAAAATGGTCAACGCAAATGAAAACTATTATCTTTTTAGAGTTTTTGTATGTATCGGTGTATAGTTACTTCTGGTGTTGATTAAGTAGCATATTAAGAAACCATGCACTTTTAAGCATTATGTACTAAACAAACAACAGACTTTGATAGTTTGTTTTAAAGACTAATACCTTGAGTATATTTTTAGGAAGAGATTACAGTAAAGTTGATAGATTTTCATCAATCTCTACATAGGGCAATTGAAGACTAATACCTTGAGTATATTTTTAGGAACATGTATGTTTTTGTAACTTAAATTTCTTACACTTAGAGGAATTGACTAAAGGAACATGTATGTTTTTGTTACTTAAATTTCTATAAACTTCTACAAAATAATAACTAGAAACATTCCCCGATGACATGTCACTCGGGATACCAAAAGGCAAAAAAAATAAAACATATATACCTTTGGTTGTGGGTTGTTCGAAGTCAGCGGGGTCTCGCCTCCGCTCGGTCTCGGCTCCGGCTCCGGCACTGTTGACTGTAAAAAAAACTACAATCAAACCTTAGCTTTTGTTCTCCAATTTATGAGGTGACTGAAAAATTTGGGGTGTTTTTGAGGTGTTCAGAGCTGGTAAAGACCCAAATACCACCTCTGACTCGGTAAGAGGTATGTTCACTGACCGCGTCTGACTCACCCAGGAAAAAACAAACGAACTCCATGTATGACCGCATCTGACTGGACAAGATTTCAGAGGCGGTCAGACGTTTTTGATAAAAAAAACAAACACGCCCTTAAGATGGAAACAACAATTTTGCCTCAAAATAGGGTTCAAAGCTTGGATAATCAAAACAGCATGTAAATATAAAAACATTAAGATTATTACTATGATAAAAATAGAAATTTATTCATTTTTTTCTAGCATTGTATACTGTATATCTTTTACGCTATCTAGGATAATCCACTTAGTTATTATAACATGTCCGCAAAATATGTAGAGTCCAAACTATTAATCTCAGTATGTGGTATGTTTTCTTTTTTATTACTCCGTAACTGATAACACTACAAGAAAAACTAGAACGGGCGACGAACTTTTCCCGGGCGACAACTGTCGCCCGGGAAAGGTCGCTAAACGACAAAAATCCATCCGACGTGGCACGATAGACTTTTGAGTCAAAGTATGTGGTGAGTTTCCCGGGCGACATGTCGCCCGGGATAACTTGGTTTGAGTTTGACCAAAATAATCAACGAAAATCCTGGCGGCAAATTTTCCCGCTCAACTTTCCCGGGCGACATGTCGCCCGGGATAATATTTCCACGTTTAACCTTTGTGTTTAGTGATAATTAATGTGTGTTAGTGTATAATGTTTTTTGTAACACTTTTCCCGGGCGACATGTCGCCCGGGAAACATTTTATTAAAATTTATACAGTTTTTTAATATTTATAAAACTGTATAATTTTTTAATACAATGTTTCCCGGGCGACATGTCGCCCGGGAATATTTTTATTAAAATTTAGAAATACAAAATCACCGAAAATCCTGGCGGCAATTTTTCCCGCTCAGGTTTCCCGGGCGACATGTCGCCCGGGATAATGTATTTTATCAAAAATTTTAATTTTGCCTTTAAAATCATTATTATTTATAAAATATGTTTTATAACTATACATTTAAAAAGATACTTATAAAATATATAAATACTTATATAAAAAACTACGTTTTCTAGGTTCGTTTCGGTCCGATATGCCGTATACTCTAACAAAAAATATAGTGTGTATTTTGTATGCCGATATGCCGTATTTTCTCGGTTCGGTCAGGATATGCACTACCCTTCTATAGTTGAACATGATGTATTGTATACTTTTTCAAGATGCACAAAAACAAACATTCATTTAGGTAAATATTATACATACCACTTCTAGTAACACAAACGACTTACAAACAGACACTTAAACATACGAATTACATTGCAAATGACAAACTACTCGAAATCATACGAATTACATTGCAAATGACAAACTACTCGAAATCAAGTTTTTCCCATTTCATGAGAACTTCGTGAAATAGTGCCAACCGAATTAACTGTGTTTGGTTCCTTATGCATATGCCATTTCCATTGTAGCCTTGAGTAACTTATCCTTTCCTTACAAGTGTTTTGCCAGTTTGAGCACTCTTCATTTCTGAAGATCTTAGAGAATAGTTTGTAGTGTTGACGGTCCTGAAGATAGCTTGGAGGATTGAAGGCCTGAGAATAACTTGAGGTGTTGAATGTCCTGCAGAGTAACTTGGAGTCGATGGAGCTCCAGAAGAACTCATCAATTCACGAAGTCGGGTCTCTTTCCATAAAAAAATCCACATCCAAAATGTTTCGGAGGCTGTTAAATAGTAAAGAAATTAATTCTTTTAAACACCCTACCAAAAATTTATATATTATACAAATAAAAATCATAGTGATTGTGTACTTTGATTTTGGACATGCATAGTATAGTTTACCGTAACTCTCAGGTTTATACGATTGTCGGAGAACTACATCTCCTTCTGCACACCTACACGCAAAAGCTTCATGTGGCACCATCTTCACCGTCTTTTTGTGGTTGTGATGTAAGATGTGTTATATTTTGTGGTTTATAGTATCTGCTTTTATGGTATAAAAGATATTTAGCACAGTTTTGTTTTGCGGGAGATATTTGGCGGGATTTTTGGACGAAGTTTTGCCGGAGTATTTGGCGGGATATGAACTCAAATATATAACCATAACATTATCGACCATCTTGAACATCTAATGTACAACGATACCATATCGACTCATCCGTTGAACATCTAATGTACAACGATAACATATCGACTCATCCGTTGAACATCTAATGTACAACGATAACATATCGACTCATCCGTTGAACATCTAATGTACAACGATAACATATCGACTCATCCGTTGAACATCTAATGTACAACGATAACATATCGACTCGTCCGTTGAACATCTAATGTACAACGATAACATATCGACTCGTCCGTTGAACATCTAATGTACAACGATACCATATCGACTCATCCGTTGAACATCTAATGTACAACGATACCATATCGACTCATCCGTTGAACATCTAATGTACAACGATACCATATCGACTCATCCGTTGAACATCTAATGTACAACGATAACATATCGACTCATCCGTTGAACATCTAATGTACAACGATACCATATCGACTCATCCGTTGAACATCTAATGTACAAACGGAAAATCGACTCATCTGAACATCGAATGTACACATAACATATCGACTCATACGTTGAACATATATGTACAACGATACCATATCGACTCATCCGTTAAACATATAATGTACAACGATACCATATCGACTCATCCGTTGAACATCTAATGTACAAAGATACCATATCGACTCATCCGTTGAACATCTAATGTACAACGATACCATATCGACTCATCCGTTGAACATCTAATGTACAACGATACCATATCGACTCATCCGTTGAACATCTAATGTACAACGATAACATATCGACTCATCCGTTGAACATCTAATGTACAACAATAACATATCGATTCATCTGTTGAACATCTAATGTACAACGATAACATATCGACTCTATCCCGTTGAACAACAATGTACAACATAACATATCAATCAATCCTTGACATCTAATGTACAACGATAACATATCGACTCATCCGTTGAACATCTAATGTACAACGATACCATATCGACTCATCCGTTGAACATCTAATGTACAACGATACCATATCGACTCATCCGTTGAACATCTAATGTACAACGATTACATATCGACTCATCCGTTGAACATCTAATGTACAACGATAACATATCGACTCATCCGTTGAACATCTAATGTACAACGATAACATATCGACTCATCCGTTGAACATCTAATGTACAACGATACCATATCGACTCATCCGTTGAACATATAATGTACAACGATACCATATCGACTCATCCGTTGAACATCTAATGTACAACGATACCATATCGACTCATCCGTTGAACATCTAATGTACAACGATAACATATCGACTCATCCGTTGAACATATAATGTACAATGATAACATATCGACTCATCCGTTGAACATCTAATGTACAACGATAACATATCGACTCATCCGTTGAACATCTAATGTACAACGATAACATATCGACTCATCCGTTGAACATATAATGTACAACGATAACATATCGACTCATCCGTTGAACATATAATGTACAACGATACCATATCGACTCATCCGTTGAACATATAATGTACAACGATACCATATCGACTCATCCGTTGAACATCTAATGTACAACGATACCATATCGACTCATCCGTTGAACATATAATGTACAACGATACCATATCGACTCATCCGTTGAACATATAATGTACAACGATAACATATCGACTCATCCGTTGAACATATAATGTACAACGATAACATATCGACTCATCCGTTGAACATCTAATGTACAACGATAACATATCGACTCATCCGTTGAACATCTAATGTACAACGATACCATATCGACTCATCCGTTGAACATCTAATGTACAACGATAACATATCGACTCATCCGTTGAACATCTAATGTACAACGATACCATATCGACTCATCCGTTGAACATCTAATGTACAACGATAACATATCGACTCATCCGTTGAACATCTAATGTACAACGATAACATATCGACTCATCCGTTGAATAATCTCCTTTAATAATGTACAACGATAACATATCGACTCATCCGTTGAACATATAATGTACAACGATAACATATCGACTCATCCGTTGAACATCTAATGTACAACGATAACATATCGACTCATCCGTTGAACATCTAATGTACAACGATAACATATCGACTCATCCGTTGAACATCTAATGTACAACGATAACATATCGACATGTCGCCCGGGAAAGGTATTTCTTAAAATTATAATGTACAAAAATTAAGTATATAAATATTAATTATTAAAAGCTTTAAAAATAAATTTAATAAATATCTTTCCCGGGCGACATGTCGCCCGGGAAAGGTATTTTCTTAAAATTATACTGTACAACGATAATTATATATTTTCTAAAACATATAATGTACAACGATAAAGGTATTTATTAAAATTATACAGTTTTTAGTATAAAATCTTTTTTTTAATAATTATATATTTTATAAAAATAATTATAAATAATAATTATTTATTTTATAAAAAAAATAATTATATATTTTCTAAAATATATAATTTTTGTTTAAAATTATTATTTATATATATTTTATTTATAAAAAACATAAGTATATAAATATTAATTATTAAAAGCTTTAAAAATAAATTTAATAAATATCTTTCCCGGGCGACATGTCGCCCGGGAAAGATATTTATTAAAATTATACAGTTTTTAGTATAAAATCTTTTTTTTAATAAACACTTTCCCGGGCGACATGTCGCCCGGGAAAGATATTTATTAAAATTATACAGTTTTTAGTATAAAATCTTTTTTTAATAAACACTATCCTGGCGACATGTCACTCGGGAAATATATTTATTAAAAGTTCACAGCAGTTACACAAAACGTGAAATATAAAAAAAAACCACCACCGACGATTTTAACAGACCACCACCACCTCCCCATCACCGGCACCCCCATCACCACTGAACCCACCACCGGCACTCCCCATCACCACTAAACCCACCACCGACACTCCCCACTTCCACTCACACTCGCACACGAGCACGAACCCCCTTCCTCCTCTAAACATAATTCTTTCCTTTACCCTCAAAATGATAATTCTTCTACTTCTGTTTCTAATCCTCTAATTAATTGTTGGTGGTGTTTAATTTTTGCAACGATTTGAGGTGAATGGTGGTGATTATGGTTTGATTGGAATTTTGAGCACACGAATTGATGTTTAATTGTGTTAATTTTTTTGCAGTTAAGAGTGCGGTCTGAGTCCACAGCCTAGCCGAGTCCACAGCCGAGCCGAGTCCATAGCCGAGCCGACAACAGCCGAAAAGGTATGTTTAATTTTTTTTTCTCCTTTTGGTATCCCGGGGGACATGTCGCCGGGGAATGTTTATTGTTTAAATTTTTTTATTTTATAGTTATTATTAGGTGAATTGCGTTGAAATTATGTATGTTTCGTGTTTATACGGATATAGTGGTTATTATTGTTGTTGGAAGTGAAATATTAGATAAGCTGTTTAAGAACAACTTATTTTACAGCTTATTTGATTTAAATGTATGTTTTTTATATGACATAAATGGATATGCGTTTGGTATTTGTTTTATTGAACCGTTTAGGAATGTTTTAGGATTTTAGTGATTAAATTCGGAAAATTCCCGTCTGAATTTAATCATCCTATAGAAAACCCGTCCGAAATTAATTTATTAGAAATTAATTTCGGAAAGTCCCCTGTTTGGGACTGCTTTTTGAATGTTTTGTCTCATTTAGGATATGAATGCGTATAATTGGTTTACTATTTGAGATGATTTCGACAGTGTTTCTCCTTTACTCCTACGAATATGTCTTTAATCACATATTTGGGGAGTTGAGGGGAAATGCTGCCGAAATTTTCTCAAATAGTAAATCGGTTATACGCATTCATATATGAGACGAATCATTCAAAGAGTGGGTTAGGATTGCCTTCCATAGTTGCACTAGGTGAACAAAACATTTCGTATTCCTCGTTTGAATGTGTTTAATTAAGTTGCATATAATAACTAATTGTATCGTTAAAACGCAGTTATGGTAATTGATAAGAGTTGGACAAGTTTAGGGAAACATGAAAAAGCATTTTATACCGGTCTTAAGAAATTCGTCGATGATTGCAAGCCGTTAGTGGATAGTGCGGGGAATATAAGATGTCCATGTAAGTCTTGTCGTCTAGTATTGTGGGTATCCATCAAACACCTTTCAGACCACATTTCGAAGTATGGGTTTGACCCAAGTTATAAAACATGGATTCACCACGGTGAACCGGATCTTCCTCCGCCACCGCCAGTAATAGATAACACAAGACAACCTCAGATGAGTGACATGACAGCGTGCCTTAATGATCTTAACTATATTCCTCTGAATAATGAACAAAATGAGCCAACTCAAGGAGATATTGGTGAGACAAGTAACGACCCGACTCAAGCTAAACGTAACGAGTTCGAAGAGTTATATGCCAGTGCCAACGAGGAGCTGTACCCCGGTTGTGACTATGTGACTCGATTAGACTTTATGGCAAAGTTTACCTATTTTAAGGTTAAAGGTAAATTGACTGATTCTATATTCAATGAAATGCTAGAGTTTTTCCAAAATGTATTTCCCACCGCTAAAGGATACAAGCTCCCACCGTCATACTATGCAATAAAGAAGACATTTAAAACGATCGGGTTAGGGTACGAGTCGATACATGCTTGTGTAAACGATTGCTTCTTGTTTCGGGGCGACGCTAACAAAGATGTGCATTTCTGTCCGGTGTGTAACACGAGTAGATGGAAAGACAGTAACACACCGGGGAAGAAAGTTCCTAAGAAGGTGTTGCGTTACTTTCCGATCATTCCTAGACTACAACGTTTGTACAAGTCTAGTCACACTGCAAAGGAAATGACTTGGCATGCTACTGGAAAGTGTACGGAGCCCGGTAAGATGCAACACCCGGTTGATGGTAGAGCATGGAAGAATTTTGACACCAAGTATCTGGATTTTGCAAAAGAACCATGAAATGTTCGATTAGGGTTGGCTGCTGATGGTTTTAATCTGTTCGACAACCTTAGTCAGTCTTACAGCATGTGGCCAGTGATACTGACAACATACAATCGGCCTCCGTGGTTATGTATGAAAGAGATTTCTTTCATGCTGACATATCTAATTCATGGCCCTAAATCCTCGGGCAAGGACATTGATGTTTACTTGAGGCCTTTGATTGATAACCTAAAGGATTTATAGGCAAAGCCAGGTGTCGAGACTATAGACGTCACTACAAGCAAGAAGTTTAATATGAGAGCAATGGTTTTATGGACCATCAATGATTTTCCTGCTCGAATTAGTTTGTCTGGGTGGATTGGGCAAGGTTACAAGGCATGCCCTACATGTAATGAAGACACTCCATCTATGCGTGTGTTAGGAAAAGCAACCACCAGTATATCATTGAATGTTGTGATGAAGACGATGATATTATTGATGAGGAAGACACCATTCCTATGATTTTGCAGATTCTGATGATGATAGACCTTCGTCAACATTGATATTGATGATGGCCGTAATTGTTGTTTTTATAGTGAAAAGAAGATTGATCTTTAGTTGTAAACTTGTGTAAAGACCTTATTTATTTGAATGAATGAAGAATTTGTCGTGGATTGTGTTATGTGTATATTATTTGGATGTGTGCATGCTTTTATATTTTTTTCATGAATTTCTTTTTGTATCATAATGATACTTGTTCAGAAGTCAGCGGATGTTGCAAGGGGTCATGGCGGTGTCAGTGGCGGTGTGAAATAGTCCCCCTTCACACCCACATTAGCCCGTTGTGGGGGTTGCTTGGGGCAACGAGGTAAAGAATTTTTTGATTACTGTATACAAGCATAAACTTAATACATTGCATTTGTTGCTTGAATTTTTATGACTTTATCACTCACTGAATTTTGCAGGAAGGGCTCCCGAAAACCCATTTAGGTGGCAGGAGGAGCGGGTTGGAAGCATACAGCAGGAGACCAGACATCAGGTTAGAAGGCAATCACAGATAAAAACGTGGCCCTGTTATCATTCCGGTTTTGGAGTTTGGCGTCTGGAGACCTGATGCCTCTCGGTGAGCATGCGGCTCATTGGGCCAACTACCTTGGGGAGCTCGTTCGGGAGTTGCCATTGCACTACCCTTCCTGGCGTCAAGTGCCGGCGGAGCAGAAGGCGGGGGTCATGGCTCGGATTGGGGTAAGTTATTTCATTATCCTTTTATGTTTATTTCATTATCGTGTTCATTTATTTAATTGTGTATATTTATCTAAATTCATTTATTTATTTATATCATATAAATAAATAAACAAATTTAGATAAATATATAAATTATATCTCTAACTCTGTCTTTGTTGTATATGATTGCAGACCCAGTTTGACATGCGTCCCCACATGGAATCCGATCGCTGGCCACTTATCTATGCGGCCATCCAGCAACATCTACAAAGATATTTCAATAGCAAGAAGGTTGCTTTAAGGAAAGGCATTGATTCCTGACTCGGTCGGGACTTACGAACATGGAGCGCATCATGATCTATCACGTCCTTCGCAATTTTCGAGGTCAATTGGGATGAGCAAGATTGTGTTCTGGTATGATCCCAAGAACGTGCCCGGGCGACCCCAAAAATTAAAACAAAAGCAGGGCAAAAGCAAGGTCGTATGACACAAGGATCCCGGTATATGAAGCTTCGAGATATGCATGTTTAAACATCATAATTATTTTTCATATATATAATTTACGCTTTGGTGTGTTGTGTTTTGTCATTTTAATTTGTTTATATATTATATACGTGTGTATGTGGCAGATGGAGAGCTCAGCAATTAGAGTGTACCGTCGCTGATCCATACCGTCTTCTTTACACATACTGTTATCGGGCGTTATCTTGAACCTCATGGTACAAAGCTCTATTTGTAGTTTTGTTTCATCAAAGGATCTTTAATGATTTGTCGGTATAATGTTGTAACCTACTATGATTTAACTATCTTGTGTTTTGTGAGTACTAGGAGAGATGCTGAGGCTACAGGGTTTAGGCTCCAACACCGAGACGGGTGTGCCCTACACCGAGGATGAGATAATGGCCATGTTCGCTTGGGGCAAGCAGCGAGGGTCATTCTAGGGTGTTGGTGGTTTTGCTAGGTCACGGGCACGGTCATTCCACCTCCGTCTCCATGCACGTACTCCTCTGATGTCGTTAAGCTCAAAAAGAGAGAGAAGGTGCTAACGCGTCAGGTGAACATGTTCATGAAGTTATTTAGGAGTGACGACAAGTTTTCCCAAATGCTTAATCAACTTGAGTCACAGCCTGTGGTTTAGGTGGTGCAGAGGGTGTGGCGGGAAGGGAATGATGAGCAGGAGATGATGACGGGACGTCGGAGTGGATGCAGAGAGGATCGTGGACGATTAGTTAGGAGATGTTGGGTAAGTATATATATGCTATTTTGTGTCTTAAGTACGTGTGTTTTGGAACTTGTTATCTTGGCGACCCTTATGTGAATATTGGTTTCCCCGTACGTTGAGAACTTGTTATCTTGGTGAATATTGACTTGGTATCTTAGAGTTTATGCTAGTTTTGTGACTGCGTACCCGTTTTGTAGACTTTTATTGTGTTTATTCAGATTTTGAAACAATTTAGCCTTTTATTATATCAAATGCGTTGTTCGTAATTGTGTTTGGTTAGAAGTTGTAATGTATTGGGTTAGATATATATTTGGTTTATCGGTTTGAGTATTTGGCAGGTTTTAATCTGGCAATAGCTGCTGCGCAGGCAGTACAAAAAAAATGCAGGACTTATCCGGCGACTTCGTCGCCCGGGATAAGTTAATCAAAAAATTTTATTAAAAAGGGTTTACCGGGCGACAGGCGCCCGGGAAAGTGGTGAAAAAAATATAAAATTAAAACCGGGCGAAATGTTTTCCTCCGGGGTAACTTGGGAAAAATATTAAGAAACTATCCCGGGCGACATGTCGCCCGGGATGGGTACCACTAAACGACAAAAAATATTGCTACGTTGAATAGTCAATTTATTTTAATGTTTTCCCGGGCGACATGTCGCCGGGATTCTACGTAATTAACTAATTAATCAAGCTTCAATATTAATTATTCATTTTATAAATTTAGTATCCCGGGCTACATGTCGCCCGGGAAAAACTTCCACCGTGGCAAATATTTGTTTGACTGAAACTGTGTGGGCCCCACGATGTCGCCCGGGTAAGTCGCCCGGGAACGTATCCCCTTCGAGCTTTTCCGCTCAACATATCCCGGGCGACAAGTCGCCCGGGAAACCTATCCCAGCGACAAGTCGCCCGGGATACCCGGCGTTGGTGGTCGGTTGGTGACATTGGTGAGCTTAGGTGGCTTGTTTTGTTTTGTGGGGTGTTCTGATCTGTTGGGGATTTGTTTCTTTCTAGAAGTTAGCTCAACATTTAGTAAGTACTTCAACAATGATTTTTATAATTACCTTATTTATGCCAATTATTTCATTGGTATATGATGATTTGTGGTGTTTTTGTTTCTGTGTGCGTTTTGTTTTTGCATAAAAATGTCATCTTGATTCATGATTATGGATTAGTGATGTGAAGGTTATGTGGGTATGTCTTACTTTTGCATAAAAATGTAACCTTGATTAAGGATAATAAATTAGCACTTTGAAGGTTATATGGGTATTTTTTGTTCTACATAAAAATGTGATCTTGATTCGTGATTATGGATTAGTACTTTGAAGGATATATGGACACGTTTTATTTTTGCATAAAAATGTGATGTTGATGTTATATTTTGTGTTTATATTAAGTTCTTCTGAGTGATCAAAATAAAAGGTATAGATTGGATAACTAGACTCAGTCAGGTTAAACAGGCAATACTGTACACTCAGTTATTGTCATATGATTAACATAATATGAAACCATCATGAGCTCATATCTTAAATATTTATATTTATAAAGATGTCAGATATAAGAACATCATATGCACATTATTATTATAAAACTATACATTTACCAAGATTGCTTCCCGGTTTCGCTGGCCCAACCCGACGCTCGACACGACCTAACCGGCATTATACCCTACTGCTGGCCTGACCCGTCCTTTTTTTGTCTGGTAGACCTAGTTTTTTTGTGTTGTACCCGCCCCATCCCCCTTCGCGTATTCAATATAAAAAAGGAAAAAATTCATCCCGTGGGGGGTACGTAATGAAAGCTTCTACGGCTATGATGATTGTTGTAATCTCAGTGAGAACTTTTGACCCTAACTTGGTGGGGCAATGACCGGACGGCATAGCATATGTGGTTGCTGTGCAACTGGATTTCTTTGCATCCTAAGCGGAACTCTGATACTTCTATGACCTGACCACCACATACAGAACTGAGCCTAATCATTTATTGCACCTCAATTTCGTGTGTCGTGGATTATTATTGCAAAACTGAACACACTCTTGGAAAATGGAGCTACACTTTTTTTAGAGAAAAATGAAAGATCAAAGTTGTGGTATGCTGGAGTATTTGATGGTACAAAATCCCCTTCAACTGTGTGCTTTCTTTTCACTATCACCGATGTCGTTTCTTAGCTCCTGATATCTAAACACGCCAAACATGAGTCGTGTGGCACCTCCGAAGAACCGAAGAAAATACTGAAGCATAGAGGTCAAGGGGAATGGAAGCCGTCTAAGGTGGTTGAGGTTCGTAATCTATTTGCATTCGATTTGTTTTTTTCCCTAGAGTTGTGAATACTGATTGTTTATTATTCAATTGAAAATGCAGGCCCGCCTTACAAATTCACTACATGTTAAGGATTGAATAAGTATGCTTGTGAGGTTATCAACCTGTGATACACATGTTAGTTTCTTCCTACTGCTATTTTGTATCAACAACTGTCATTCCAATATCTCCTAAATTAGGGTGATTGTCAGTTTACAGATTAGTTGGATTTGGAACTACGTAGGGTGATTGAAGAATATATATCTCACGATCGAGCAGCGGCGTGGAGAAACGGAGATCAAATCTTTTTGTGAATGGCCAAATTTTGACGGATCGAGCTGTCAAAAAGGCTGAAAAGTTAGCAGGGCCTATTCATCCTAGCGAGTACTGGTAAGTAATTTCATTATCTAAAAGAATATGTGCCTTTTAGCTTTTGAGTTATAGATTCTATTTAGGCGTAAGGCGGTTTATCGAATGAAAATTTAGTAGGCGGTTTAGATGTGAAAAATGTTATGGTCTTTTACCTAACTTGGTTTGTTAGATGAAAATTGTGGATTAGTGAAACGTAAAGGATAATACGGCTGATTCGGTGTTCTGTGAGGTACATGTTGTGGATTAGTGAAATGTGATTCTAGGATCTGCTCATATATGTATATACGACTTTTTGGAGTTACATGTTTTGATGCAAAATTGTTGCAACTAATAATGATTTAACAAATTTTCTAAACTGTTTATGTTGCAAAGAGATTAAGTATCTGAAATTAAAGGATCACGGAAGTGTGAACCACTATCGTTAAGCAAGAGATTACACTTATGTAAAATTATTTAAATAGATAAAGCCTACTAGGGCAGTTTAAGTGAAGAGTACAAATGTGCTCAGTCCACAAATGCCAAATGCATGTTTGAATTTAATCATGCAAAGTTTGACAAAATCTATAGCTTTTCATCAGATTGTAATGTTCTTCTTTGGTTATAAGCAAAAAACACTTTATTAGATATTCAGAAGAAATCGAAATAAAAAAGACTGAAAAGAGTTAAAAAATTATAGAATTAAAAAGATAAACATCAGTGTTGATTTTAAATGATAAACATTGAAACGTATATTCGTTAATGGCTACTTATCATTCCTTTTAATTTTTTAGCTGCGCGATATGTGAGTGGAGACATTGTTCAGAGGTCACCAGTTACACAAAGAGTGCAACACAAACCTAGATACAATGATGAAAATGGACCGTAATCGCAATGCTTGCTTATATGCAATGAACAAATTTTGAATATCTATAGATTGGCTAGCCATGATGTGCAGTGGTGGCTCAAGGGTAAAGCGAGTAAAGCTAGGGCTTTAGGCCCCCAATTTTTTAAGGCCCCGGATTTTCTACGACTTTATATATATACAAAGTTAGTCACATGTTTTTTTGCCGCCATCTTAAAAATCTAATTAATCAAGGCCCCAATTAGCTGACAAATGTGAAATAATCAAAGTCTTGGGCTTTTTTTTCTAGTTTCCATTTTTAGCTTACGAGTTGTAGAAGTTTAAGCGCGGATATATAGAGTATATATGAAAGGCTCATATTTTGCATGAAAAATGAGCAAATATTAAATTAAGTCGTGTGATAATAACCATTTACATTGATGAATCAAGGTTTTGTATCACACACAAAACATATTTTATTTTCAACTCTATAGCTTTCACTTATCTACTCATGTATCAGTTCTCAATCACAAGTTACTTTTAGGATGTTTTTAGTTTTCGCTAAAGAAATTGCTAAAGAAAAACGAATGTGGAACGTAAATTTGAAAGAAAAACGAGTTATTTCTAGAAACAGAAAATATGATGATGAGTTGATAATGAAACTATAAAAACCGACGAAGAGAATTTTAAAACCAATTATTTCTTATACATTGCAGATGAAGCTATATCACTATAAACTAAATATGATCAATTTAGATTAAGACAGTTTACTATTTGATATTGAAAAATTAAAATCCTTAGATAATAACAAGCTAAAAAGGTAGTTGTTTGAACCTTAAAAGGTCTTTAAGCCATATATAACAATTGTTTAGGCATTAACGTTATGGATCACTAATAGTTTTTAGAGAGGGTTATACATGTGGAAAATTGATACATCTATTGATATACTTAAACAAATTATAAATTTAAAATATTTCCGTAATACTTATATAGCGTATATAATAATGTTAATCATTTTAGTAACAATTTCTTTAGCAGAAAAAAATATTTTAAATCTAAAGCTAATTAAAAGTTATCAACGATCTAAAGTGTTAAAAGATTAGGTTTATTGGCTTAATTATCAACTGTAAATGAAATATTGTGCTATATTGATTTCGAGAAACTATTTAAAGATTTTACATAAAAACTTGAAAAAATAAATTTAATATAAACGATTTTTTGACAGATAACTTTAATAAAAAGGCCTCGTCTTAGGGCTTCGCTTTAAGCCTCCGAGGAGGTTGAGCCGACCCTGTCTCTCCGACAACTTGCATTTGCGTTGGTGAGCAAATAGCTGTGCGAAGTAAGAACATTTCTATAGATGCATAGATTTTAAGCCATAAGCTGATAGGTATACGGGACCAAATAAATGTTATAAATCTTTGTAAACGGGCTACAATTATGCTTGGTGCAGAGTTTCTACACGATACCTATTAAAACTACTAGTATGTAGTTTTCTAAAATTCTAAAATGACGAGTTGACAGTTGGAATAATGGGTCAAATGATATGCAAACACCCGCAGCGGTGCGCGAGCTAACATCCTCGTATAAAAAACAAAATGTATGTGATGCCTATGGTCTCTAAAGCATGCAAATGTTAAACCAAATAATGATGTAACTCACATTCATAGATTGAGAAAGATAAGTCAAGCATCTGAGTGATATGTTTTTATTAGGGATATGAGTTAAAGGATCATGGTGAACTTGTTAACTATAAGAGATGCATTATCAGATCTTGAATCTGATAAATGACTCAAAACCTATGAATGTTAAGGATGCCCCCCTACGGTACCAACAAACCCCCATATAATATCATTTTCTTAGAACTTGATTGATCTTTCACCAATCTGTTAGACTGCGAGGTTTAAATAAATTTATTTAAAAGAGATGACTTCATAAGGAAAATAATTGCATACACATTTGCTGCATGTTTAATAACATAAGTTTTTACTTATACTTAATAAATTAATTATGATTAAAACTTCTTCATTTACGAGCATTAAATATATTAAGATAATTATATTGTCATACTTTTGATCATGAATATGAGATATGACAATAGGATATCAAAACTCTTTATTTAATGATTACCTTGCGAGGATGGTATGTAATCAAAAGAGGTTTTATGAATCCAATATAATCTTTACAAAGTACACAAAATGCAAGAATCTAAGTGTGGATCAAGGCACTCATCTAAAGAGTTGAATCTTAAGTTTAATTGTTAAATCGATTACTTGTTGGATCTAATTTTTACTTATAACTAAGATAGCTCATGAGTACATTTAAAATCTAGTGGGAGCATTTTATTTAATTTTTTCTTAAAATCAAATATGTTGCTAAACATATTAGGAACAATTTTCATCTAAGTAAGATCTTATCCCTTAGCTTGAAATAGAGTTTCTTATGAGTATCTTAGAAAATAAAATATATAACATTGGAATATATGTTTAATAGGTATATTAAGAGATGCAGTCTAATACCCCATATGATATACATTAAGTGACAACTAGATGATCTATCTCACTTGTATGAGATTGAAGAATTATAATTGAAAATCTCAGTTTGTTCTAAGGATTCATTAGGTACATCATATTGTGTATGGGGATAGTTGGATTAGGAATTCATTACTAGGCTTAATAATGAAGAGGATATGTCATACACTACGACAATCATGGCACAATTATCATAGTTAACAAACCTTGTGTTTGAGTGAGATCCAAACATTACCAAAGAAGTACTCATAATTTACGGATTTAAGCATAGTGTTTGTTATATACACTAGTGCTTATTTTAATTAAGATGATACTCAATCCTAGTTATGGTAGATTTTCATCATGGATGATGACAATGTTGACTATACATGCTTGACTTTAAAGCATAGTTGCATAATATATTAAAAGAATAATAATGCTTTACAGTTTGAGCAATTGTTGAAATGAGTGTCTCCAATAAGTGTTTTTCTGATGTCATACACCTTATGAAATGTAGTGTGTTAAACCATATATAAGTGATATTTGTAATTGAGTGCACATGTATAAAGTGACAATTCATATTTTTCAAACTTTTCACTTTGTAAAATTTTGAAATAAGTATTCTAAAAGTTCCACAAGATCAAAACCTAGTTGATTTGTTCATGAAACATATGCCTTATCAACATATGGGATTGTTGTGACTAAGACATAAGTATTCAACTAGTATCATTATACATTGATCTTATTTAATATTTGGATAATTGAATTGTAAGCAGTTGTATTAAATAATGAATTGATATACCAAGTAAGATCGTTTTCATTTACACTGCTTTGTTCTGTATTTGCATGATTAAATCCTTGTGTATATATATGGGCATCTGTTTGAGTTTTCTGGGTTTTTCACAGAGATTAGGTTTTCTCACGATCATCATTACTGTATATATAATATATATATTATAATTATATTTATATATATATATTATCTTTATATATATATATATATATACTTGTATATATATATATACATGTATATATACATGTATATATGTATATATGTATATATATATATATATGTATATATATATATGTCGACCAGCCTAGGGGAAGAAAAAAGAAAGTAAAGAATTTTACTTGATCCCAAAGTAATTGCATAAGGATTAGGAAATCCCTAATCACACCTATATATACAAGGCTTATGAAATCACTTGTTGAATAATCTTTGCTCTCTCCTAATAACCGGTTGGTTTATCCCTAAAAAAAAAATTCGAATATGGGTCGAATTTTCACATAGTGAGAAAACTAGGGTTTCTTCGTTTATTTATAAAAGCTAAGAACTAGAATTCAGGCATTATTGTTATACGTGTAGTGTAGATACACATATAGGACACTTTCTTTGGTGCATAGATTATTGTTTCATGGGGTTTAAGTAAGAACATATGGGTGTTCGTTTGCTCTGTTATTTATAAGAATCAAGAAGCTAAAAGGTACGCTTTTCGGTTATTGTTTTATGTTAATTAGTCACATCATATGTATCCATATCCGTTGCATACTCATGTTAATAAATATGCTACTAGATAAAAAATTCCAATAGTTGCTCTTGTTTTGGTTTCTAACCGTCTTTGTATCTATAGCTTTACCTCTGTTTTAGAATGAAAGTGAAAGTGCTTTATGTTTGGTTGTCGTTGATGTTGTTGACATCAATAATGTTGATTGTTTTGCATGGATATTGATGTGTGTATATGTATGTTTTTCTCTGTTTTTGTTTTTTAAATTGTTTTTTTTGTATTTTAACTATTATGATTTTGCATATGTGGTGTTTGATTTGTTTTTAAAGTTCTAAAGTGTGAAATATATAGTTGTTGTTTCATACTTATGGATGTGATTATAAATGTATACCGTTGTTGCGTTTGTATGTTTTGGCACAAGACAGGCGGCGTAGGTTGTTCTTGGGCTTTTAGGACGGTCTTTGCGGTTAAAGCCAGCTTTTTGATAATTAATCGTTTTGTGTTTTTTTGTTGTCTTATAAGAGCAGCACGTGTTTCTCATTTTACGTTTATGGTATGCTTTATATCGTTACTTGCAGGTGTTCATCTAATTTTTTAATTTTCTTATTAGTGTTATATTTAGATATGGAATTATAAGAAAATATGCAAATATTGCAGTTGCATTTTTTGAATTTTTTTGCCAATTATAGAGATTGTTACCTCTGCATTATTAAGGATACATACAGAAACATATTTATTGTGATTGTTTAATGATTATATGTTTTGTTGCATGATGGCGATTGTTACGAGTGTAGCGGTTACGAGCATTGGTGATTTAAAAATAAATGACGTTAACAAAACAATAGAAGCAAGAGTCTACCAAAAATGGATAGTCAAAAGCGTGTCGGCACTGATAGCAACATGATTTTGTTGTATGCTGCTTGACAGGGAGGTATAGTCATCCTCATGGTTTACTAATTTATTAATTTTGCAGTGATGACCGATTGATACTTTTTTTCTAAATGTGGCATGTGTGTATTAGATCGTTACATTCTTTATTTGCTATATTGAGTTGTTGTTATGCTGTTGATTTAAAAAGTTTTGATCATATGGTTGTTGAATAATGTTTTTGAGAAATGCTGTTAAAAATTTTGGCTTATTTTTGTGTTTTTATGAAATTATGACATAAAATAATGTGTTTTTATACACTTGGCAATGCTATTTTCAGTCAATATGGATATGTGATAGGCAACACTTTGATCAGTTGCTACAACAGAGTGCTGCGTATCGAATGTCAAAATTCAGCTGTGGAGAGTAAACGATATTAGCAGACTTGAAGCATTCCATGTCCTTAATTTTAGAAATGATTACAGAATTTCAGAATATACCCAACCACGGGTTTCCTGAACATTATTTTGATTTTGCAGCATATAATGAGCTAGAAGAAAGAACCAAAATGAAGAATCATGTCCTTACAGGTATTACAAAATTTTAGTCTTATTAAATGTCAAACGTAAATGTATAATTACCATGTGTTGTATTAACATACTACATAGGGTGTATCCAAAGTGTTGGATAACCGAGGACAACAACAAATCCCAACAAAAACTGAGGTCACAAGAAGAGCCAAAGATATTCTGAATTTGGAGTGAGTTAATTTATTCGTACTATTATTTCCAAATAACAATGATATTTGTCGCTAATTGTTTCATTGCATGCATAGTGGAAACAAAATTGAGTTTGTGTTGTGGAATGAAATGGCATTGAATTTTGACATGGAATTGTATGAAGCACTTCCCAAGCCTGTCCTAATTGTTGTTAGCTCATGTAGGGTATCGTCATATGGAGGTAATTTTAAAAAACGCATTTTCGTTATACATATGCCTGTCAAACTAAGGTTTGTAAATATATAAACCTTTGTGTCTTGCACGATTATTAGAACCCAGTGGCTTGGCCACTCCGCAACTCATTACTCCCTTCTGTCAAAATTATGGCTCCTTATTTCTTTTCCTGGTTTTCCATAAATTTAATGTCACACAGTCAAAATTAGACAGAGAATTTAGTTCGACTTTACCATATTACCCTTACTTAAAGTTATTATTGCAAATATTAAAGAAACCTTAAATTAATTAATTAAAAGTAAAACTGTTATTTTGCAAAAAGTAAGAAAGAGAACACTGTAATAATGATGTTTTTCTTAAACTGTGCATTTTTTGTTTGTAGACAAGAATTTTGGGACAGAGGTATTCAGAAATTGAGGATAAAATTGTCGAGTAACTAAAATAAATGAATTAAATTTTAGCTTGGAGTTAACAGTTATACGACTAGACTAATCGTGTACAAACATTAAATAGGTATAGGAAAAGGTTTGAGATAAATCCACTGCTGAAAATCGAAAGAGCATTGTGAATGATATGACAAACGAGTTGCAAATTAAGAAACTCGATTTCATTTAGTGGAGCTGTTGCAGCAGAACCCTCAGAGCTATTTGGTAACCGACAATAGTTTGTTTATTCCAATTTTGTTTGCAGGAGTACTATTTAAGTTCTGATATAATTTGGTTGTTTAATCAGTTTTGCTAATTTCTAGTCATGCTTTGATTCATGACTTGACGCTCAATCAGCGAGTTAGGTTTACGAGTGAAGCAACGCTAACGAGCATCAATACAGAAATATTATGGTACTACATCACTTGCTCTATTTGAAACGAAGAAGTTACGGTTGTGGTTACGGGTGTTGGATGGTGTTCGAGATCATGGGACCTATCAAGAAACACCGTCTTACTGGTAGCTAACGTCTTAACTTTCACGTGTATAAACTTGTATTACTAGAAAAAAACACAAGTATTTTCATTTGCTCGCCAGTAGTACGTGAACCCTTTTTGATCAGCTTTTGTTGTATTTTTTATTTATAAAAATGATGGTGTATTGCTTCAAGGTTTCATCACATACTGCTCGACAACGGTTTCTTTAACTTTTTTCAATCTAGAGGCTAAAAACATCATTGTGACATAACTCTCGGAGTTCCTTAAAGAGCTTGAGGACAAAGATCCTTATCATTTCTCAGCATTAATCACATCACTTGAAGGAAAGCATTACATCTTTAAGTTCCATTTAAATCCTTCCAGCAAGGCAGGCCAGATTGACTTCATTGTCGACAAACATACTTTAACACCAAAAACTCTCCGCTGCCATAACGCATCTCTGATAACAGATGGCGCTTATGGCATGTCCTTGTCTGAAGAATCTCTGGATCGTTTCGACCACTCCACAGTTGGAAAAGATGAGTGACATTTCCACATCTCCACTGTGCTCTGAAGTACATGTCTCACAGACAAAAAGCATCTCAATTAGCATCACCAAGGTCAGCCTACAAAATTTTTTTAAACATTATGCCCAAGGTAAAGGTCCTGTCGTTGCCTCAAGAAAATTGAACGAGAAGACCAATAGTCAGGGAGTCTTAGAACAACTGATCCTAAGGTATCCTATGTTGTTATAATGTTAATGTGTTTTGGGCTAACATGAATTACAGAATAGCACAGATGTATTAGTGGAAAGAAACTCAATGGTGGATTGCAAAGTTTACTCCTGTGTGGCTCCTTTATTCAGATTTTTTGGTAGCATGACAAGTAATATATGTATGTATGTATGTTATAAAACACTGTTTCTTTAACATCTGTGTCTTATAAGCATCGTCACGTATAATTTCTTATATTGTTCGCATTCGATCAATGTTAAAATAAGCTTCATGACATACGCCGAGTCGTCTGAATAAACATTTGATCATAAGTTTACGTTGAATTCTTGCTACTATCATCTACCACATTTACAGTTGGCCAACAATAACTGATTCAATTTTTGTACTTCTGAATGTCTAACCCTTATTTTTCACATAAAAGGTTTGGTGTTCTATGCTAAGAATGTCTATATAGACAGTTATATAAGCAAGTGTGCTATCTATCACGTACTTTCATCAGTTGTGTGTGTGTGTGTGTGTGTGTCTATATATATATATATATATATATATATATATATATATATATATATATATATATATATATATATATATATATATTTAATATATATATGCTATATATGTATATTGTATGTATATTGTATATGTATAAATATGTATATGTATTTGGTATAATATATAGAATATATATATATATATATAATTACTATATGATGTGATATATTATATATATGGATATATTTATAGCTATGTATATATATTTATCTTGTATTATATATATATAGTGTATATTAGTATATATATGTATATATATATATAATATGGATATATATATATTGATATTGTTATATATATTTATATATATAAATATTATATATATATATATATAATCGAAGGGTGTCTTGATCATCCTGTGACGTGTTTTGTGTAATAACTTTCAAAAAAGTTTGTGTGTGTCTTGGTGAGGTATGTCATCGTATGTTTGGTCTATTCAAGAGGATAGGTGTGTTGCATAATTTACTTAAAATATATATCACACAAAATAATCGAATATTAGGCTCTGCAGTAATACATGGTCGTCTAATACTTCGTTATTTTATATTCAAATGCATGTGAATTTGATGGTACATACACCTTTTATACATAAAATATTACTTTGTGTCATTATGTGCCTTGTATATTTGTGAATGTGATCAATTCAACCTACTAAAGTTGTAAAGAATTTAATATCAACCTATCATCAATTATTCACATATTTGTAAAAGCAGTTGAATGTGATAAGACACCAAACATCTATATAAAATATATTAACATGCATATCACACACTTATGTATTATATTATGAGTGTTTAATATAATACTCTCTCCGTCAAAATTTATTAGTTTACTTTTGACTTTTTAACATCTTTATTCTCTAACTTTGATCATAAATATTTTTGTTTGTGTTATATAGTATTTAATGTAACAATAAAAATAATTTAAAACTCAATTCATTCATATATTTTGCATTAAGTATTATATAACATAAAAAAATAATTAAGGTCAAAGTTTAAAAAGAAATATTTCAAAAAATCAAAAGTACATTAATCTATTTTTTTGGTGACTTAAACAAAAAAACCCTAATCTATTTTTTTCAATCTGAATCGACTTCTAAATCTTACTACCACCGATTATGTTAATCAGTTTTACTTAAACTCGTGTTTAATTGTTACTTATGACAAAATCGTTATGTGTAGGGTTTTTAATTCGATAGGGTTTTCAAAATTCATGTTTTTAGGTTTTATTCTCACAACCGTTGTTTAGGGTTTACTTCAAATGTTCGCTCGTTCGTTTATATTTTTTGAATACGCTTGAGTGAAGCTGTGATTACAATATCCCTGAGTTGACTTCCCTCGGTTTGGTGATAATATATATACTCCTGTTTCTTTTAAGCTGATATGTAATTTAACCTTTTCTGGGGTTTATAACTTTTTGTTGGTTTGATTCCGGTTCGTGGTGCGTAAGCGTTTCTGGTACTTCTTATTGGTTTTTACTAGTTTGGTAATGAGGGTTCGCATGGTTTAGCATGAAATTAAAGTAGGTTCTTA